>MPNW01000352.1:84780-99059 GCA_011800805.1 Hirudo medicinalis
CCTGATCGGACGGGTGTGGCCCACCCCCCGAGAACGTAAGGAGTTTGGGCCGAAACGTTCGGTGACGGGGGCACTCCTCTGATGATTCCCTGTCGGTGCGCTCCGTGGTAGGAGTTTCTAAGTACAGACCTCAATGCTAGTCGACATCTTAGCCACTTTTGGATCAGCTGTCTATTCTGTAATTCTGGTTCTAGTGTTTGGTAATTATAAGATTCAGGGAAAACTCTTCCAATTAATAAATTTGTTCAATTACTATGTTGAGATGCTGCAGCCTGTGACATGCTGATTAATTATATTGTCAAATTAACGAAAAAGAATTATCAAGCATAGTACTGCTTTGGCAAAAAGGTACACGACTAGATAACTAATTAACTAGAATTATTTCAGTTTCTAATTAGTTTGCGATTGAATTCAATTGGGATATCAATTTATGAAATTTGTTATCTTCTCCACTTTTACATAAACGCATATGCTTTTCGTAAAGCTGGCTGTAAACTGTAAACGTTGTGGTGGTGTTTCGCTCAATTCGGAATGATGAGATTAAAGTTACTTAGTGTTTTTGTTATTTTGGGTAGGATCGATATGCCTTACCACACTTGTAATTAAACTAGGTTATAATTTCATTAAAATGATTTGTTGTCCTTTCTAGTTTCCATTCTTTTATCGAGCCACGGTCTACTCGAGTTTTTGGGGTCTTGTGCAAAGGGGAATGATGTCACAGACCATGCTACAGTGGAATTTGTTTCAAGTTTAGAGCATAGAGTTACACTGTTAACGAGATCGCAACAATGTTGGAAGGCGAGTGTCAAGCTAATGGAGAGTGTCATTAATTAACCAATTACGACAAATCGGATTGATTAAAATGATTACTGACTAATTATCTGTTTACTTAAGAACTGGTTCGCACATTTCAGTGTTCTTTGGTAAAGGAGGGAATCATTGAACGACTCTCTAATAAAACTCTTAACTTCAGCACTGACTTTGCAGTTGAATTTTTCATAGAAAAGCACAAACATGATCAAAATTCTTACTTATGCAAGTGTGTTATTAATTTTAAACAAATTAGTTTAAAAGATAAATTATCTTGTTATATACATAAATATATATATTATACATCTTGTTACAATTATCTTAACATGTTATTTGTGGGATGACCATGTTATTACAGTGATACGTGTAGCTAAAATTTATAGTGATTTTGTTATTTTGAAGCATTACCATTGAGTTGCAAAGTGGAAATGAATACGTTTTCAATGTTAACGAAGATTCTTGCACGGTCAAAGCACGGTGCTCTGATCTGCCGAATCCCAACATTCGTGAGTTTTGCTTTAGAATTATGGAATTAAATTAAACTTTTCAGATCCTAATTACATTTGATGACAGCTGCCTACTGTTTGGCTGGATTTGTAATTGCACTCTGTGTCGTTTGGGAGATATGTCTTGCACTTAAAAGGTAGGTCTTAATGTCTCAGTTGATGTGCCAATGCAACAGGGATTATATTTTCATAGGGCTCTACCATTTGTAGAGTCCAAAATATAAGTTTTTGTTATTAACTCATTATTATTTCCCATGACGTTTGATGGCTATTAATAATTTGGCATGATTGCCAAACAGTAGTTTGAGATTAAATTGAGAATGTTAATGTTTGAAATATTCATTCTTTACTTATTTATTTACATTTAAATTTCATGTAATGTTTTTTTTTTTGATAAATAAAGGAACGGCATCATATCTTCTTTCAAATCAAGGATCCTAAAGGTGATCTTCGTGTTGCAATGACAAATAACCTCTCCACCTCAGATTGTCCAAACTTTTCTGAATTTTGAGCCTCTTTGCTTTTTATTTTGCTCCAGGAATCTGCCATGTTCTTTGCACGGAACTCGGAGGAAGATTCCAGTGGCGGGTCGCAGGAGAGCACGACGGATCTCGTCCAGGCCGACCTGGGCGGTCTCGGGGAGGTTCAGAAGGATAGGGTTCATTCCCTGGATGCATTCAGAGGGTACGTGCCATCGTTTTGCAAACGAAGGATCATATTTTTGAACATTCTACTTCATTAGACATTTGTTTGGCAAATGTGGCTTATGATTTAATAAATGCAAGTCTATTAATAAGTGCTGCTTGATGAAAAGTGCATCTCAAAAAAAGATGGTCTTGATGGTGAAATAATTTAGTTAAACAAGCAAATATCCTATTTTCCTAAAGGTTTTAAAATAAAGGTAGTTATGATTTTAAAATTCCCAGGTTTTCCCTGGTTCTGATGATATTTGTCAACTATGGTGGAGGTGGCTACTGGTTCTTCCACCATGCTGCTTGGGATGGACTCACCTTAGGGGATCTTGTCTTTCCATGGTGGGCATGTGGTTTTATTGTATTTGTACAACCTGAATTATGTTATTGATATTTGTATTTCCTTGTTGTTTGAATAAGTTAAGGACAGTAAAAGTACTGATGCGATATAAAAGTCGTTAACGGCTCGTTCGAAGTTTTAACAAACCGAGACGTTATCGACAAACAATCGTACGAACGACTGCTTTTAGTTGAAAATGTCTTCTGGATTTCAAAGGTTCGTCTTCATCATGGGCACGACCGCTTCCATTACTTTCCAGTCGATCAGGAGGAGGAAGGTCGGGCGACTGGAAACCCTGAGAGGAGTTCTGAGGAGGTCTGCTGTGCTCTTCTTCTTGGGTCTCGTCCTGTCGAACCAGGGTCGATCACGTGAGTTCCAAAGAGAGGTGTTGGGGTGGCTTACCCAGGGTTAGGGTTAGGGTTAGGGTCTTAGAATGGCTGTGATATCGTACAGTATTGCAATTCCTGTAATGTTTGTAATTTCTCTCGGCTCATCGTGATAATGATGAATCAGTCATAAGAATGTTAAAATTGCATTGTAAAAATAATTGTTATAAAACATTGTAATTTTTAGACGAGCACTTTACGTCCATGTTTGGTTTAATGATAACAGTAGCAGTTAAAACTACAGTCGAAAGGCATTTGCAGACAATTTCGAGTTTCGTATTTTTGTATTTAGCCGATCTTTTGAGTGCCTTATGTATCTGAATGGGATGTGAAGGCACTTTTTTATCCATCCACCATTTATATAGCGCCCCTACCCCAGGGTACTCCCTGGAAGTGCAGGCCGGGTTGCAAACACGACACATTACGACTGTTGCTATGACGACCCCATGCAGGAATGCAACCCATTTGGCCAACCTGCCCTGTCATGGCTGATCTGAAATTTCTGAATGCCCATGTATTTTTCCAGTCTCCAATCTCCGGATACCAGGGGTGCTCCAGAGGTTGTCGCTCACATTCCTTGTGGTCGGAATCGTTGAAACCTTGGAAAACCCGTCAACAAAACTCGTCAGCGTGAGTTTAAACAACTTTGAACTTTGAGGAGAATGACTTGGTCGCCACCAATAACCACTTTGTAATTTTTACAAAATGTTGTCTAAACTATTTTTATTATTAATTTAAAATTTAAACTATTATTATTTACATATTAATAAGTTGGGAATATGTGTATTTATGACCAACAGAGTAAGTTTTGGTCATTCTTGAGGGACGTACTGCCCTATTGGAAGAGTTGGATCGTGGTGGTCCTTTTCATCGTCGCTCACACCTGCGCAACTTTCCTCATGACAGTCCCGGGATGTCCAAAGTGAGACTCCATTCATTCACCCAACGATCCTTCCTTCTCCTCATGAAATGCCGCTAACTATGATCATTATCATCATCATCATCGTATCTGTTGTTACTTTTAATCTGCTTTCAGGGGTTACCTAGGCCCTGGAGGCCTCCACGACGATGGAATGTTTGAGAACTGCACCGGCGGAGCTGCCGGTCACCTGGACAGGTTGATACTGGGGTCGAACCACATTTACCAGCATCCAACGTGCAAGGTGGTCCAGTAATGATGATGATAACGATGTTTACATTATTTGCAGCATTATTTATTTAAACATAATAAGTATACTAATAAATGCTACTTTTAGTAAATAGAGTACTAACTAATAAATAACTACTAATAAATGCTACTAATAAAGTACTGATTTCACCAGGGGATCTACAAGACGAAAGTGCCCTTTGACCCTGAGGGCATTCTGGCCACTTTGACTTCAGTTGTGACTTGCTATTTTGGAGTCCAGGTGAGAGTACCCTACAAAAATTTATAATAACCATGATTATGATGAAGACGATGACGGTGAAGATGATGACGACGATGNGCATTCTGGCCACTTTGACTTCAGTTGTGACTTGCTATTTTGGAGTCCAGGTGAGAGTACCCTACAAAAATTTATAATAACCATGATTATGATGAAGACGATGACGGTGAAGATGATGACGACGATGATGATGATGGTGGTGATGATGATGATGATGATGATGATGATGGTCCAACAATTATTAAGCAATTACAATGTCAATATTGACTCCTCCCGATAGGCCGGCAGAATCCTCTTGAGCTATGGCCCGTCTGGGAGGATGGCAAGGTGGCTGTTGTGGGGTGTGGCTTTGGTGAGTGAACTTGTAATGCAATTGGCTTTTCTAAGGTCTCTTCGCTAAATTTGCTCGGCTGTTTTCAAAATCATCGACTATTCAGAAAGAAAAGTTAAATACTTAAAAAAAAGTAATTTGCGATTTCCTTTCTTTAAACGAATTGAAAATGCTTTTTTGAAAATATTATTTGCCAATTTATAATTATTAAGATTATACATATATTATATTATAAGATTAGTTTTCGAACGATTTGTCTTTTAACTGGTTTTGTATTACGCGCACTGTTGAGTTGAGATTTTAATTAAATTATTCGACGAAAGGACTTTAAAAATAAAATCTCCACAACATCTGACACCAGACGTTTTACCAGATCTTTAGGGGAAGACAAAAAAGTTTATTTACATAATGATTGTTACATCATCTAATTATTTTTTTAATATAACTAATAAATTATTATCATTAAATATGTTAATTATAATTTGCCCTATTTGCCAGGGTCTCTTGGGTGGGGCATTGTGTGGATTCAAGCAGTTCGGGGGACTCGTTCCTCTCAACAAGAACCTTTGGTCGGTCTTCTGGCTTTGAGTTTTTTTTTCGAAAGGATTTGTTTTAAGAATCGATTTTATTTAAAACTCGTTCAAATTCAAAGCTCATGAAAGCTGTAGTAACTCTGTTAAGTTCGAACAGTTACGTATTGTTCGGCCATATTGGCCTGGAGACCGGGTGAAATGGATACGTTTAGATGAAGCCATTGGTGAAGCTGATCTAAGTCTACAACAAATATGTCTACAACATATGTCAACAACAAGATATGTCTACAACATATGTCTACAACATATGTCAACAACAAGATATGTCTACAACATATGTCTACAACATATGTCAACAACAAGATATGTCTACAACATATGTCTACAACATATGTCAACAACAAGATATGTCTACAACATATGTCTACAACATATGTCAACAACAAGATATGTCTACAACATATGTCAACAACAAGATATGTCTACAACAAATATGTCTACAACATATGTCAACAACAAGATATGTCTACAACATATCTTGAGGCCTTTCAAATCTAGTCGTCACTGGCTGAGAAGTCGTTCATAGCTTTAAGTGTTGTCAAATTTAATGTAATGTTGGACTAGTAATTAATTACATTGATTTTATATTGTAACCTCATTGATGTCAGCTTGTTAGTTATTAATTACTATTAGAACATGATTAGAATTAGAATAAAATTAGAATAATTATTATTAGAATAATATTAAATTACTATTAGAATAAAATTAAATCATAAAATGATTAATTATTTATTCATAATCAATAATTAATTAATTAATTAATATTCATTGTGGCATCAACCATAATTTTCAGGTCGATCTCGTTTACATGTGTCCTCTCGAGCTTGGCTTTCTTGGTGTTCATGGTTTTCTACCTGCTCATCGACCACCTGGGCGTTTGGTCTGGGGCACCATTCATTTATCCAGGTGGGAATTGTTGTTATTCCATGGAACCAACCTGATGATGATGCTGATGGTAATAACAACAACAATAATAATAAAATAATTATTATAATAATATTAATAATGATAATAATAATAGTGATGATAATATAATAATAATAATAGTAATAATAATGATGATAATAATAAAAATAATAGTAATAATAATGCGCTCTCATTGCATATTATATAATATTTAATTCTACTTGATGGGTCATTTTAATTAATATTGCTTTGCACTTGAAACTTGAAACTTAAACACTGCTCACTTCCAGGCACGAACTCCATACTCGTGTACTTGTGCAGTGAAATATTCGAACACTTCTTTCCTCTTCATCTCTCCAATCCCACTACCCATCTCGGTCTGACCCTCCAGCATGCTTGGGGCGCCCTCTTCTGGATCCTCGTGTCCGCTTTTCTGCATTCAAGGAAGATGTTCTTTTCCGTCTAGGATTAATTGGAACAACGAGTCCACATTCGATCATCGGCCGAGCTGATTAGTGGAGTCACTTGCCAGATATTAATCCTTATTTATTAAGTTGTTATGGTAGGCTCTGTAGACTTGACAGGTCAGGATGTTGCTTTTTTTTGTTCTGAGCTCAAAGAAAGCGTAGAATTTAATATTTTGATATCCAACACGAGACGAACTCTTGTCTTTTCTCGTTCCTAATCACTTTCTATGGCCTCCAAGTAGCCATATTTTGAAGTCACGATTATTAAAGTCGACGATTCGAGCAGTGGGATTGTTTACTGATGATTATTCTGCATTGGCATTGTAATAATTTATTCCAAGTTGGCATTGCAAGTTCCGATTCATAACATTTCTCAATCTGCATGTGCAGAGGCAACATGTTTTATGTTTTTGTCAAACTGATCAAACAAAAAGGAAAACTTTGTTTACAAACAACGCGGAATAACTGTGCTTTATTTAGTTGTGAAACAACCCAAAGTGGTGCCGATCACTTTTGTGTCGATCATTTATGTTAATTTTTGACGAATGTTATTGTGAAATAGGCAAATTGTAACTTTTGACAATACGAATAAATTCATGAATAATGTAGTCGTTATTTTCAATAATTTTACAGCATCGAGTGGACGATCAAATTCGTCTGCAGACAAATGTGAACCATTCGTATATAGCGATTTCCTCCTGGTAGGTTTGGTCGTACGTGTGTGAATGGACGGAGTTCGTTTCTTTTCCGTCTGCGTGAGTTCGTGTTTGTAGAGGCTTCGAAAATGGAATTTCTGGTCCAAAGGAGATTTTATTGGCTGTCCAGAATTGTTAAATCTCACTTTCGAATAACTACATGAAAGATTGCCTCTCAACATGCGATTGTACTTTCGCCGGTAGTTTTTCACGATTGCAACAGCTCTCGTTCGGCATCTCCGTCAGTTATGCAATCTCTCGGTCAAGTAATAAATTACAAACTGAATAATTAGGTAATTAGGTTTCATATTCGAGTTAAAACATAAAGCTTAGAGGCGAAGTACATTGAGAGAAAAGCAGGATGCTCCGCCGGCCAAGCTCCTAAGGTGCAGATCCATTAGTTCGGTCAAAAAAGCATGACCTCGACAAAGTGGACCGGTTTCTGCGAAATCCGCTTTATTGCAAGTCGAGATGGTCGCAGAATTCTTGAGGAGGTTTCTATTTGTGGAATACTGCGCTCAAAAATCCTCCGCCGAAGCCGGTTTTATGAGAGATTTTTATTTGCAGCACTTGAGCGACCCACTGTTAGGAAAAGCAATCTCCTCGGTTGATATTAAAAGATGGAATTAGCTGCTTGGAATTAGATTTGGTTCCTGTTCGACGTTTAAAATATTGTAGTTTCTATAATTTTTTTAGCAGATTTTTAAGAAAGAAAAAACTCTAAAGCTCTTAAGGGGAAACACTCCGTTAATCTTCCCGATGAGTTATGGATTGGGTCATTTAAAATAAAACGCACCCACGAGTCTATAGGTCTTGCGTTGGCGTGCAGCAGTTTTATTTGGCCGGGTTTCGTTTACGTCCTTGTCTCCGGTAATTTACCTCCCTGTTTTAAGGAACTAGTTTGAACTACTACAATCTCGTGATATTACATAAAAACGATTGAATAAAAATTGATATTTTTCTCTGGATTTTTCCGTTAAAAAGTCGTTACAAAGGGCAGCTTTGAATTAATGGCCAGAGCTCTTCATAAGAAATGTAAGGCTATAAATTCAAGACGCTAATAGTAATTAATACCTGCATCGTGAAGTGACCCATTTTGAAAATTACAAGATGCTAGTTGATGAATTTTTGATGGAGACAAAGATGCGGTTAAAAATTGAATTTATTAGAAGGGTGCATTTACTGATTTGGAACGTAAAGTAGAACGTTTCCAAATACGCTGTTCGACGCTTATTTGGTGCTTTGTTGCAGTATTTCGCTAAGAAGCCCATAAACAATCGGAATGAATATTCTGTAAAATATTTTAATGTTTAATAAGCTTAATCCTCAATGTCCGACTCATGCCCCTCCCCTGCTCCATGCTCTCGTACTTAGCCGATCCTTCGAGCGTCTGATGTGTGACTAAACTGGCCAACCATTTACGTAGCTACCCTCCCCATGCATGCTCCCTGGCAGTGCAGGCTGGTTGCTGACCACCAAACATGGCAACTGTTGCTACTAAGAGGTCTATTTTGAGATACAAATTCTAAGAAATTCCAGAAAAATTAATTTGATTGTGAAAAATTCAACTGAAAGTTTCATAAGTAGTTCACTCTAGAATTTCTTTGATCCATGAATGTCACGACAAAAAGTGGATGGATGATGAGCCATAAAATCTTCTCCAGTTGGGACGATCTATCTCCGTGTTTACTTTTCCTCTCGTGTGGAAGGCTGAATTGTGGAGGGATGGATTAAGACACTTGAGTCTGTGAATAATAAGGTCAGTGCTGGTTTCCTATCGAGAGGAAGCTCTTTTGTTCTCTGCAATTGAGTTGGGCCCACTCCGGTGCTAAGCTTTTGTACTTGGACGAGTTAAAATAGCTTATGGATTTGGTATGAGTAGCTTTGTTTTCTACGTTGGATTTTAAGAGAATTTTTGAATGGTAACGTTATTTATAGTAATAAAACTATAATTGGTCAGGCTTATTATTTCTCATTTGGTTTTTGATCTTAAGATTACCGAGTGGCATAACTTTTCTTCGACTATTAATAATGGGTAGTGTAAGGTAGACCTTTCTAAACATGGGTTCTAAAACCGATCCTAACCTAGAATACTAGATTCTATAATTTGTGGAATATTCTGCAGTAATCTCGAAGATTCGGGGAGGACAGACGAGCTAAAAACAAGTAAAAAACGAGTCGAAACACGAGAGCTTAATTTCGCGTTGCAAATGGTCTGCGCCTTGCCTTATTGCGCGTCATAGCGTTCGTTCCTTTATAAAGTGGAGGACTTGACGTGGACAACTTCATCCTCTCTTCCTCTCTCCTCATTTTCTGGGGATCAGCTAGTCTTGGTTTAATTGGAAAAGAAACTCCCGATAGAAAAGATTGCTTCTGCTTGAAAAGAAACAGGATCGTTGCGATGTCTGTACGAATAGCGCAGAGTGAGTACATTGATGTCTCGTGGTTGATCGGTTTAGTTGTGTTGTTGTTGTTAATGAAATAGTTGATTTATAGAAGCTTTGAAATTTTTAAGTCTACGCTTTCTGGTATTGACAAGTACATTATAAATCCAGTTGCTCTTGAAATTGAGAAGCTTCTCGAAATTTATTTGAATTATTAATTGGCTTACAATATTACAAATATTTTAACGGTACGAATTGCAAAACTTGAATAAGATGAGACATTACTTAAATACAAATTTAATTTCACGCTCAAATTTAAATTAAGTTCAGTTGTAAAACTATAAGGAAATTTCTGCCTTTAATGCTCTTCATGTTCAAGCAGAAAGCAGCGGAAATACTATTGCTTTTCGAAACGATGGGATTTGCAAATATCTCGATGAAAGCCTCGTATTTATTTATGCAAATACGGGGCTTGAATAAACACAAATATTGCTATTCCATCGAAGAACACGCGAATATTCTTGAATTCCAGACAAATCCGATTGACAATTATTACGGAAAGATGACCAATAACCAGACGATCGCAATAAAAATACCAATTTAAATTCAAATATCCATTCAAATAAATATGCTCGTACAAAATAACGAATAAGTCACTGTCTTCAAGAGGCAAACAACTCCAAACGAACGGGGTTCTTAATTGAACCCAAATAGCAGGTCACGCCCTTCAATCAATTTATGACCTCTCAGTTTCGTTTTCCTCATCCGCCATAACATAAGTGCTTTCTTTCAATTCCTTTAAATGGGTTTTCTCCAAGAAAGTAATTTCCCATGTTTTACGAGTAAGGAATCTCATCTTGGAAAGGCCTAACTGGAGCTGGCGAATCCCCAGTGTATTTGTTCGTTCCGATTGTACTTTGCTTTCCATGCTTAAGGATGGTTTTGAACTGCTTACGTTCGGACCTGACTGACTGGACGAGAGCATGGTTATTCTAAAGGAGAGCTTATGCGAGATTTAAAATACATAAATAAATGTATGTACATAAATATTATGCTATCGTTAACAACGTTTTTTGCAATGAGAGATCGATAAAAAAAAAAGCAGTAGCAATCAGTGAATTCAGAGGACGACGACGACGACGAAGATGACGAAAATGATGACGACGAGAAAACAGGATGATGGATGGCTGTATGGATTACCAGTGCGTGCCATAAAAAAGCGGAATAAACTGGAATAAATAGAAAATAACATAATAATGAAAACTAAGATAAAATTATTTCGCTTCGAATGCTTGATTAATTTTGAAAGTGGACTTTTCAAAAATGCTTAAGATGTAATTTGAGCTAACCTTTCAATTAAATATTACCAATTATAACGCTCATTGGTTTTCTTGTTTCTATGTTCGACCACTGGTTCGTTTATCTGCTTTCCGATGGCTGTTTAGTGGCCCCTCTGATCGAAAGATGGGTTGAATGAAAGTAATGGAAGTAAGTAAAATAATTATTTGGCAATCACGATTCTAAAATTATCCTGTCAATGTAAGAATGACATCTTTCTATCAGACAGAATCAGTACAAACACGGAATTGTACTGGATTAGGGCAAGAGGTTTTTTTTTTTTATAAATCTTTGGAGACCTAACCCTAACCCATGATGATGATGAAGAAGAGGATGATGATGATACGGATTCCTTATCATGTTTGTCCCGAACAAACCTGTCCAACCTTGCAAACAACCTCGTCGATATCATCATCATCATCAATGCCATCGATCCTAGGACATAATCACTATCATCATCATCATCATCGTCATCGTCATCGTCATCATCATCATCATCATCATCATTTCATCGGCGTAACGCATTTAATAACATAAGGGAAAACAAAGCAATCTTTCCAATGATCATGGCCCTACTTTTATGATGCGCTTGATTTTCAGACGGCCGAATTTAGAACGACCATGCCCCTTCTACAAGCCATCAAGCCACTCATTCACCAACCCAC
This sequence comes from Hirudo medicinalis, assembly GCA_011800805.1. Classification (NCBI taxonomy): domain Eukaryota; kingdom Metazoa; phylum Annelida; class Clitellata; order Hirudinida; family Hirudinidae; genus Hirudo; species Hirudo medicinalis. Next base: position 96,321 of record MPNW01000352.1, read on the forward strand.
CCTGCCCCGAGGGTCTTGCGGACTTATATAATTATTATATTATATTATATTATATTATTATTATTTTATTATTATTATTATATCTTATTATATCATCAGAACCAGAACTGAATTCCTGGCAGTAAAAATCCAATCAATTTTTAATTCGAGTTCACTTTTAAGCATTTCGGATCATAACATTCGTTGCTTAGTTGAGCCAGACCTCACTTGGCAGCCGGCGGTTCGAATTTGTCTGTAATGTTGATCAATATTAATGATGTAATTATAATATTAATGAGACGATTATAATATTAATGAGGTAATTATAATATTAATGAGGCGATTATAATATTAATGAAGCGATTATAATATTAATGAGACGATTATAATATTAATGAGACGATTATAATATTAATGAGACTATTACAATATTAATGAGACTATTACAATATTAATGAGACGATTATATAGTAATGAGATGATTATAATATTAATGAGGCGATTATAATATTAATGAGACGACTATAATATCAATGAGACAATTATAATATTAATGATATTATTATAATATTAATGACATGACTATAATATTAACGAGATTATTATAATACTAATGAAGCGACTATAATATTAATGAGATGATCATAATATTCGACAAGCGAATTGTTATTGTGATTATAATTAGTCGTGGACTCCTAAAAGCTAAAAAGGTTAGGAGCGCCAGGCTGGAAAATAATTGATAATTAATTTGATAATTAAAAGTTCATTAGTCACGAAGGTTTTAAAAGATTTGATCCTAAATTGAAAATTTAATTAGAGCCTGGAAATTATAATTAAATATTTATTGGATCGTTAGCTAGTAATGGCTTCTACGCCGTGGACGATAAATGGATGACTCGTGTAACATGACTCATGTCTCGTTTGACTGAATTCCTTTTAAATGTATGAGATTGTATTTATTATTGTTATTATTATTATTATTATTATTATTATTATTATTATTATTATTAATGTTATTATTATTATTATTAGTATTATTATTATTATTATTATTATTATTATTAATGTTATTGTTAACGGGGCAAATGTATTATTATATTATACAATAATGTATTTAATATTAATGTATAGTAATGTATTATCAATATTTATGAATCACAAACTTATAATAATAATAATTATTATTATTATTGTTATTATCAATTATAAATAAAGTTAATTAATATAATAACGATAATTATAATATTATAAATATTTATATATTTATATATATATGACATTACAAGAATTTGTAATAATAATAATAATAATATCGTTTTAAAAAAAAATTATTAACTTCATTTAATCCTATTTGTCAACATAAAAGTCGCCAACTAATTTCGGGAGGATTTTCAAAAGAATTTGAGGGTAAAGGGTTGCCCGCCCTCTCCTAGCCCTGGAATAAGTCGACGATGGAGCTGCCCCCTCCAGTTGCCCAGGACACCATCGGGCACTTGTTTTCCATCGAAGCGGAAGACACGCATGAACGCATGGCACTTGAACAAGTCGAGCGCGCGAATTCCTGTGGGCGATAATTGACTGTCTGACGGTGATGATGATGATGATGATGAGGACGGTGATGATGTGGTAATTATGATGATCAGGAGTTAGAGAGAGAAAAAGGATGATAACCGTAGCAGTTCCTGGAACAAGATGGCTGCTTGTTGCAGTCATGATGATGATGATGATGATGTTAATGATGTTGTTGTTGATGATGATGATGAAGACGATGACGACGACGATGACGATGATGATGATGAGAATGCTGATGATGACGACGACGACGACGAGGACGACAGCGCAATAACACGTTAATGAAACGAAGATGATGCACGATACATGCGCAAATGAATAAAAAAAAAACCTTCTTGCGCCTCGGCGGCTCCATGGTTGACGCTAACTGATTGCAAATGGCGCCACACTGAACATCGCTCTCAGCTCTGTCCTAAGATGTCAGAAGACTTGGAGTTGAATCAATTTGGAAAAGAATCCATTTTTCAACAAGCAACCATCTTGGGGTCAAGTTAAGATCAGCACGACGCTGAAATATGGTACCGTGGTCGCGGCCCTGACCCGTGCTATATGTTCACGGATGAGCGCCCATGTATCATCCGCACGACCTAGTTTCTCAGTTCTGTCAAATGGGCAAGAGTTGTTTTAGCCATTTAGCCATGTTGTTTTCCAAAAGGAAAACTTAAACATAAACAACCCCGGCACAGCGTGAATTGTGAATGTGAAAGTGAATTTCAAAGATCGAATGTTCCGAATGTTTATTGGATTGAGGTGAATTTACGGCCGAATGAAATAAAAACATTGTAAAGGTGTCTGTCGGCTGTTAATTACAAACGGCTCAGAAGCATTTAAAAGTGAATTCAGGTGATGACGGTCGATACGTTGTCATGGAAACGTCTCGGACCGGCACGAACAAGCTTTAATTATAATTTTTGTTTTGTTTCTGATCGTAAAAATTACGTCGGTAATTATTATTACTATTATTATTAAAATTATTTTTATTGTTGTTATTATTATTAATAATATTAAAATTATTATTATTATTATTATTAATATTAATATTATTGTTATTATTATTATTATTATCATTATTATTACTGTTATCATCATCATCATCATCATCATCATCATTATTATTATTATTATTATTATTTTTATTATTATTATTATTATTATTATTATTATTATTATTATTATTATTATTGTTGT
>MPNW01000353.1:7686-57800 GCA_011800805.1 Hirudo medicinalis
TACATCCTTTCCTTTGTTTATCATGAATGTCTTTATTTCATCACGTAGACTCCAGAATCTGAATAATGTCGATGACTTGCTAAGCCAGCGAACTTGGCAGAAGTAAACCACATCATCGTGATCTGAGTCTACTTCCCACAGAAAGGATTTAAACTCCCTGTGATTGAGACCTCTGGACCTGATGAAGTTGACAGCTGATACAACTTTTTCAATCACGTGCTTCATTTCAAGGGTCTTAGCACACAGGTTTTCTTGGTGAATAATGCAATGGTGTGCAATGATTTTGCCAACAACGTTACAAATCCGTTCTGATTCCCTGTCATGGCAGGGGCCCCATCTGTCGTAATGCCAACCAGTTTGTTCATAGAAAGCTTGAATTTCTTAATTGCCTGATTTACTTTTGCAAAGACGTCCTTTCCCGTTGTGGGTGCCCTTCAGTGGACAAATATCCAACAATTCCTCGACGACATCAAACGTTTTCGCAACCCCTCTTACAAATGTAGCCAGTTGAGCGGTGTCACTTTTGTCCGTGCTCTCATCAAGCGCTATGATGTAGAACTCGCAACCGCTAAGTCTCTGGACCAATGTGTCTTCAATATTTGTTGCCATGTCATCAACTCTCCATCAACAGTTTGGTGAGAAAGACTGACATTTTCCACGAAAGACTATTTATCTGGAAAGACCACATCAGTAAATATTTGCAAGCAATCTTCACTAACTGCCCATCTGAAAACGGTTTTCCTTTCTTGGCCTTTCTCTGCTATTAAAAAGCTAATCTTTGTTGCTGCTTAGGAACTCTGATTGGCTAGTTTGAAGAAAGACTGCTGACCCACTACTTTGTTTCAACGAGTTGATTAGATCAGTCCTGGCTAGACCAACCACGCTATCAAATTTACTTGCACGTTTCGAACTGTAATGTCGCTTGATGTTGTATTCCTTCTGAACAGCGATAGTTTCTTGGCAAATCAAACACAAAACGCTACCAAGATGTTCCATCGCGAAAAATCTTCCGTCCACGAATATTTGAACGAGCGATTTTCAACATCAATTTTCCGTCTTTTATGTGCCGGCGCCGCCATTACAATGTTTACGTTTAAAGTTCAAAACGCGCTTATTTAGCNAAATGGTTTAATGTTTTAAAGTTCAAAGTCAGCGCTTATTTAGCAGCACAAGCATGGATATATGTATAAAAGCAAAGAAAGAAAAAATCAAAAACTGGAAATATTTAAAAAAAATTAATTTAAAATTATTTTTTATTATTTACATATACAAATTTTTACAAAATCAGAGAAGCTTCGCGGGCCGAATAGAAACCTATGGCGGACCGGATTCTGGCCCGCGGGCCGTGTGTTGGACACCCCTGGACTAGATAGACTATTCAGATAGACTAGAAATCTATTGGGCTCTGCCCGCAAAGGTGTTTGGAGCATTTTCGAGAGATGGCCGTAAAGGTTTGCCCCTCCTTTTGTCTTATCTTTTTTGTCGTTCGTGTTTATACGTTCTTATCTCTTGATTGGTTTCTTAGTTACATTTTTTACTTTTATTTTTACTTTGTTTCTTAGTTGTTGTGTGATGATTCGTAACGGTTCGGGCAATGTTTTTGATTACTGTGTGGATTTGTTGAGAATCTTCGATTCGAATGGATCGTTCATGCACGATTATGCAGCAACGTCCGATTCTAGTTCCTCCTGTGCATTGGATATTCCTTCTGGAACTGAATTGTTTGCCGGTATTTATTTCATTATAAAAAATATAAAAGAATAACCACATTAATGTAAAATTATGTTTTTGTTCATGTATACTTCTTGTTTTATCCAGTTGATGTTTTGAAATTTACAATTAACGTTTTCTTAAATTTTGACATTTTTGCTTTGTTTGATTTATCATTGTTTTAGAAATTCAATTACCAATATTCCAATTTAAGTAAAAGTTTAATATTTTGATTTTCTTTGAAGATATAGTCAGTATAATATTGTCAATGCTTTTAAATATTTCAGATCTTTCCTGGTCTTTCATCATCATTGGCGTCCTGCTTTCCTTTTGCACTCTGGTTACCTGGATTATTTACATTGAAGAGATTTACTTCATAGTAAAGAATTTTAAAATAGCGACTCGGAGAGACAAAACTATATGGGTCCTCGCTTTTGCTCCGGTTATATTTCCAACTTTTATATCCCATCTCCCTTATTAACACCGTTATTTATTTTTAGATTTAATAAATGGGTGTATATTTCAATTTGTTAGGTTTTCTCAACAACAAGTTTACTAGGGGCCTTCCTTCCAAGGTCTGGTCCACTTGTGGATATGGTGGCAAACGTGTATGTTACTGCGCATAATTTAAGTTTCATAATCGAGATTTTAACATACAATAGTTCTATTATCTTAATTATTTTAATTACGCTTAATTATCTCATCTGAATATCATTTCAAACTATTATCCTTTAAAACAAAGTGTTATTAAAAATGTGGCAATTTCATGCATTTTGTAACCAGCTATTCATTCAACTTACGCTACAAAGAAAATATAACGCTCAGTTTGCATTATATGGTGTCGATGTGTAAAGGTCGCCGCGAGTCTTTAGTCGATAACCATGTAATGGGCAATGATCAGATGATGGGTAAACGTAGGGTAATAATCGACAGGGACACCCGCCTGATCAAACGGGTGTGGCCCACCCCCCGAGAACGTAAGGAGTTTGGGCCGAAACGTTCGGTGACGTTCGGCACTCCTCTGATGATTCCCTGTCGGTACGCTCCGTGGTAGGAGTTTCTAAGTACAACTTATTGTCTAAGGAAGCCAGTTCTAGTTATGTGTTCCTTTTTTTTTAAATTCTCAGGTTTTTAGGATCATGCCTTTATAACTTTGGAGGCTTAATGATAAATTACATGGGTGGACGTAAAAAAATGTGGGAAATTGTTGGCGAAGATCGTCAACTGGAACTAAATACTCCACCTCTATGCTGCTGCTGTATTTGTTTGCCAAAGAAGCCATTCACCAGGTTTCTTCATCAGTTGATCTGATTAATCCTGCTTTATTCCTTGATAGTTTTGACTGATCTTAGAACTTTTTTATTTTTATCTAAATTTATCACTGGTTGATAAAATCAAGCGACCCAAACGTCGTTCGGAAAGAGCGCTGTCTAAAAATTGTTGGTCATCGCTCAGCTCACCGTAGTTATGCTGGAGATTCAATCATTAAATTCAATTAAATAACAATCCCTTTGATGATCAATGAGCATTTATTTAAGTGCATAAATTATTGACAAAGTTGTAATATTATTTCATGATATATTTATTTATTTCACAATATATTTATTGATTTTATAATATTATTTCGCAATAATCATAATAAGAGACAATCAATCCACTTTCTTTCACAGGAATGTGTTTTTGATAATCACGACTCAGATCATGCAAGTGGCCATCGTTAGAACCGTGCTCATGTTCGTCGCTGCTGTTCTCTGGGCGGATGGAATCTACAGGCCTGGAGATGTAACCTGTTTCAACTCACAATTTCTGACTTACCAAGGAATACAATTAAAGGAATTTTATTTAGCAATATAACAGATTTAGTAGTTGAAGCTTAATAATACCATAATAACCATAATTTTTGTGCTTATTTTTTACAATAATTTAATTGTGTGGTTATTATTTTTTATTATTTCGTTAAAGATTTACTGAAATTACAAGACACTGTACAATATCTAATCGTGTTAGCACTTTATTGAGTGATTATTGTTTATTTAAATTAAGTTATAATTCATTTACAAAAACAAACAAATAGCATATCATTACAATTAAACATAATGATTAATGGTTAATTGATTAATTAAAATAAAATCTTTCAGACGAGTTTGAAGAACGGTTTCATTTACATAGCCTGCCTGAACTTACTTTCTACCATGATGGCAGTGTACGGATTAATGCTGACTAGGAGAGTTTTGGCGCCAGAACTCCAAAACAAATTTGCAATCACAGGAAAAATAGCTACCCTTCAGCTGACACTTCTCTCAAGTGTGATTCCAAACCTCATTATTGGATTTCTTGTCTCAAATGACATAATCGGTTGTGGAGCATTTTTGCCCAGAAGAGGAAGAGGAGAAGGTTTTTTTAATTTGAGTCTTTGAGCTAGTAAATTTAATTAAATTAATAAATGAGTTAAGTTAAGCAGACCACAAAGGTCACACAATCATATCAGTAAATATCACTCGAAACAACCTAATCATTAAAACATTCCAAACCTCGTAGCAACCTCGCTCATCTTTATCTTTCAAGCGTTGATAACGAAATACATGGGAGGTTTTTATCATTTCTAAAAAAAAGTCACTGATGATAATTTAAAAGATATTAAAATGAAAATTTATGGTGAAGTTTAATCTGATAATGGCAGGATCTCTAACAAAAGCATACACTCCGTCCAATATAGGGAGTGCATATTTTATGCAAATTTCTCGTACATCAAACAATGGAATTTATTCAAATTTGGACATTAGGTCACTTTAGCACATATAAAACATCTTGTAAAATTTAGACTTCAATTATTAAAACTCGTAAATTACGTAAAAATGTGTTTTGAGCCGTTTTAAAATAATATTTCACCAAATTCATTGTAAAACTTTCGCAGCACAATTTACATAACATACTAAAATTTGAGTAATTTTCGTAACAAGAAAAATTAAGGTCACGAGCTGGTCACCAATAACCCGGACCTCATCCTAATTGAAAATGTTTTAGGAAAGATTCTCAATAAAATACATGGAGATGGAAAGACACGTTTCGAAACATTTCGAAAAAGGAAGGCTGGCAGAGATAATGAACATAATGAAAGCGTGAAATGAGCTGGCAAATGATTAGCTCGGTACAATTATTAAATCAGTGAAATGTATGTTCATACATATTTTAAATAATAAAAGATAAGCTATTAGATTCTAAAATGTTGTTTTAATACATTTTAAAAGTTGGTTATTTGTTAATTTGACCACAAATTGAATTTTTCCAAAGTGTCCGAACCTTTTACTCATTATTTGCTCAATCAAAAGGAAATTTGGCACAAATGTATAACATCGCAATCTACATATTACTTCCAAATTTGGCTTTGATCAGTTCAATATGTTGGGGGTTACACTAAAATTAAAATGGTGTTTGAAATCTTTTCACATGATAAATGTGCGTTAGTTATTCTTCCACTTACAAAGGAATCCTGCAAAATCTCCAGAATGGTGAAAGGAAGATTCTTTATTTTATTTCTTCTGTAACATAGGCATAACATACTGGGTATTTTACAGCATAGGTCCGTTTTAAAGAAATTGCTTTTGCGAACAAATATTTGTAGTGCATAATTACATATTATTCCAAACAATATTAACAACACAAATGTATTAATTTAATGAAATTTATTAATATCGATTTTAAATGATGCAGTCCTTTATCATACAATCCTGATCGCCCTGATGCTTCCTTACTCTATGATGGGCAGAAAGTTCTACAGAAGAATAGCTGACGGACATGGCTCTGCTGAGATGCGTTTGAAAAGTACATTAATCCTATGAACTGACGCAGCCCCTGGTCCTCTGTAGAAGTCGCAAGCATAACGATCGCTTGACTTAACTTGTGCGCAATTGCGTGTCGATAACCGATTGGTGTGAAGGCGCTTTCAGCAGTTTGATTGGTATAAATTTTAATAAAAATATTGTCCTTATTATTTAAGCTCGTTACACCCGGAATCATTAATTGTTTAAGCAAACCTTTCGGCGCGCGGATGAACGCCGCTTTCAGGGACGTCACTTGGGGGGGGGGGGGGGGGGAGAAACGACTCCATGAGTCCTATTTGACCCTCCAGACTTTTGGCTAGAAGCAAAAGAAAGTCCTCCTCAAGTTGTGCGAGGGTTTGCCCCCTTGGAGAAAACTGAAATGACGTTCCTGCATTACTGTCGGATTTAATTATTTTAGACAGTAAATTGACTTGATGACTTAACCATAATTTTTAACTGGTGACCCCACATAATAGACAAGGCACGAACAGAATAAATTCAGATTGCAAGCATTCGAGTCTAAATATTGGCCTCAGCAAAGCGCAATGAAACGTGGTCTGCCATCAACGAATTAAATTCAGCATTCAAATGTCGTTGGTATTTTAAGAGCTTTAGAAAAGTGGATTAAAGATAGCATTACTGAATCCGCGCCAAAGTACTTGATTTGACCGAAGATTTCACAATCGATGGAACTTCCAAGCCTCCAGAACCTGCACAACTATTAATCAATTAACCAACAATTAATAAAACGCGAATAATTGATCAGGTCTCAATCCGTTACTGCTCTGATCAGAGTGTACCAAACCTGCTTATCGGAGCTCTTATTTGCGATCCTAAACGGCTAATCAGACATTTGAGCACAATTAGGCTATAATTTTGAAGAGGTCAGGTTGCATGTTTCCAAATGACACCTGAGAAAGTATGTTGACAAAGACAGGTTCGTGTGAAATAGATGGGTTTGGATGTGGTCCTGGTTACGAATGACTTATAAGAAAGAAAGCTTCAACGCTTTCGCGACATTTTTGCAAAGGTTGAAAATTAAGTTCAGACAAAATAACAACCTCCCAGAGGTAAAGGACAAAACACAAAGCCAGGCTGTTTTTAAATGTCAAGTTAAGAATTTAGTTTTAAATGCAGCTCCATTTTGGACTTGTTATTTTCAATGTCGGCTTCTAATTACTCCTGTCTGAAAATAAGACAGATGAATGCATTGGAGAAGCAATCACATCGTACTTTGGAAAGTATAAGTACATCCTACACAACTTGAGAACTTGTGGAACGAAACAAAAAAGTTAGTGCTCAGGTGCTTATTAACCGCCTTTGAAACAGTTATAAAGTATTTGAGATCCAAAAAATAAAACACAACTATTGAGGGCCATTTGTAATGAACATTACGTAACTGCCGCCCAGATGGCAGCAAACAGGCAGACGACAGCGGCACTAAAGATTCTGTACAAAAATAAACAAAGTTCCTTTTTTACTTTATACACAGCTGTTTGTGATTCTTCGCATTCATACAATAAGATGGGAGCAAAATACAAGACACGATGCCGACCATCAAACCAAACAAACACGCCTCAGTGACGAACTTCGAGCAAATGTTGAGCAAATCATAACGCATCACGGAATACTGAAACTGCTGTTCATTCAACACCTGAACAGATGATTTGTAAAAACAATAACAATTATTGTAGAAGCCATTACTTCACAGGAAAATTTAAATTCACAAAACAATGAAATCAACACCACACTCCATCCAATAAGCACCCATAAAATATAACATGCACTACAGATATTGCAAACTGTTACATTCTCATGATCATTACATCTAGCACCACATACCATGATGTCAAATTGTAATCACTCGGACCAGCTTTAAGGAAACATTCATGCACAAACATGGCACATCAAGAAGCAACCCTTGCTGAGAGGCGTATTTTGAGGTTCAGAGAAAGATCATTATTATCATCATCATCATCGTCGTCGTCATCACTAGAAATGGTCGTTTTAATTACAAGTGAGGTTAAAGAAACAAAATGGAAAATAATCAAGTTCAACACCAGTCACATGCAATGGATGCAATGGATTGGAAGTAAGATTATGGAAGCATAGGCGCTAGACGATCACTTCTTTTGAAGGGCAAGCAGCACCAGGTGGCAAGATAGGCTGTACTAGAAGCCCCATCCTGATGAAGACGATAAAGCAGTCCACCGAGAGGTGACGATCAAAATGTAACGAGACGAACGCACATCCTCCCACATAATACGAGCACAACCGAAAAGATGAGCAAACATTTGATCAATTAATGATTCGAACATGCAATTCAATGCAAAGGAAAGATTGTGCTCTATTCTCAGCCAACATCGCATTCTTTCCAAAAAATCAACATTTGCATTCGACATGCAGAACAACATCTCCCACACAATGCAAATTGAAGAAGTTTATTTTCATAGAGAAACAGTTCAGAATGGTTTGAGGTGATAGACAATGGTCAATTTCATTTTCCAAAAAAGTAGAAACTTTTGAAAATCAAAAATAAATCAAAGACATCATCGATTCAGAGAAAGAAAGTACAACAAAAGAGAAAAAGCAATAAGTTACTCATTCGAAATCAAGTCTCGGCACGGAACGCGAACGGTACTCGAATAAAAATCAGCAGTCTAAACAACAATTTCTGGAGTTAAGATGCCCGTACGGTTCGGGTCGAAGAGCAATAACAAAATAGTTCGGGTCGAAGAGCAATAACAAAACAATAAATTAATAAGAAGCACGAGCCACCTCGAGTCTTCACGAGATACTTTTTACGTGAATGTGGCGAGAAGACAGAAAAAAACAGAAAACAAAGAAGAATTAGGAAGTTCAACCAAATTGAAAATTGATGTAGAATTCCAGCAATCATCAGATTAGCAGATGAAATCCTCTGTTTTGTGAAGGGACTCGAGAACATTAGAATCCATGTTTCGCTCGAACCGAGCAGGACGATGACCCGGTAGCAACGAGTGCTTCGAACGGATTGAACGAAACCGTCTCCACGATGACGCCGAGCACCGTCTTCGGGGTTGCGGAGATGTTCCGAGCGATTGTCAAGCTCCTGCACTCCACGAGAAAAACCGAGTTAAATGCATCGATTACAAAATATCTGAACATGAATTTTTGATGTCATGGTGAATCACAAAGTCTTAAAAAGATCCGTTACTTCCAGTCAAAATGCATTCACTGCCACAAAACAGCTCCTCAGTAGCTAAGTAGCACCAAGTTTGAGGGGATGTTTTCCTTCAATAGAGACTTACAACCTTACAATTAACTTAACAGGACAAGAAATGTTTGAAGATGGTTTGAGATTAAAGTCTGTCCAAATGAAGATCGAGAACAAGTCAAACGGAAGCCAAGAAACGCATGCGATTCAATTTCCTCAGAAGTCGAGAAGAATTCGAAACTCGATGAAAGACTCGGCACACGATGAATTTCAAGTATCAAAATCCAATTGATGGCATAACTTAGCTCGAGTCTTCAGACATTATTTTAATTGAGTGAGACACCAACCTCATGAAAAGGAAGATTAAACATGACTTTTTTTTAAAATAAATTTCGAATATAAGAAACACTACAAAGAAACTCAGATGAAATGTAACTACAAAGTCACAGATGATAGCTGAAAAACCGACAATGAGGAAACCATCTCTCCAGCAAAAAACTTATAAAACTTCTGACAAAAAGGTGAGAATCATCGTGAAGAAAACTTAATGCTCGGTGCAAAGAAGGTCGTTTTTGTTTGTTCGGAACCTTCCTCGCATCGACGCAAGACTACTCGAACATTCATGCACTCGAGCTCTCGGACTCAACGATGAGGTCCCTGGTAGCACCGGAGGACGACGTACTCGAAGTCGGTCTGTCACAACCTGCGCTCGCGAGATCGCTCGCCCCGTTCCACTCTCTGCCCCTACAACGACAGCCCCTGTTGTTGCACGAGTCATAGCAGTAAGTCAAGGAGTCCACTAAGCACTGGAGTGGACAGTAGCAACACAAGCATGGCAAAATGGGCAGGAGTGCAGCCATTAGGGACCATCGAAGGCAGCACTTCTCTCTCTCGCAACAGGCGCAAGGGTCGATGACCGGGTCGTAATCGTCATCGGGATGGAAGAAACAATGATAGAATATGGTCTGAACACAGCAGAGGCAGCTGCATATGCGAACGGCCTCGTCGGCACTGCACATGCACTGTCGTCCGGGGGGCCCGATCCACTTTCGAGGGAGTCTACGGGGCCGAGCGCAACCGTCGCACCTGCACTTTTTGCACCCGGAGCACACCAGGCCTTTTTTGCAGGCAGGTAAGCGATGACCTCTTGAAGAACTGGAGGAAGGAAAGTCAAAACCCTTATCTCCATTTGAAGCACAACTGAGATCTCTTGTCAGAGGAGTAGGACCTCCGTCACCGTGCAGCTCTCCACTTTTCACATGGATGTGTCTCCAATCCTAAAACAATTTCATCGCCTTAGTAAGTAACGACACCAAAACGTTAAAAAATGTTACTACTTATTATTATCGTCACACAATGATACTAATTATTATCATATAATTAAAAAACTATCAAGTATATATTTTTTAAATTAAACAAATTTCAAATGCATAGCCGAGGAAATAAGAGAAAAATAATTAGATTTAAATAAGAATTTTTATTTCAAACTTGTGAGATGCATATAATTGCACAGTGAAGCACAGAAACAAACATTAAACAAACATTAACTTGAGCCAAAGGATCAAAAATAAACCTTACCTTCGCGTAGGATGAACCAGTGGGCTGACTTGTAACGACGAGCACGTCGAGCGAGGGAGAGATGCCATCGGAGTGCTCGAGAAAGTGTCGAGGAGATTGTAGCGAAGGTGCCTCCACATATTCATTTGCCACAGCCCCTTTCTTTGGACCCACCCATTCAAAAGAAATTCTGTCTTCTGCATTTTGAATTGAGGGTGTACTGGCTGGAATAACAATGACAGGTATTGGCCACTGAGAAAGAGGTACAACTTGATTGGAGAACAAAGAACTGCTTGTGTTGCTTGCTCTTGAAATTGTGCCACTATTCGTTCTGATAGTTTCTAAGGTATTGTCTGCACGAGTCTTCGAGCCGACAGCAGCCGACGGGCTTTTCGGCCCGGCCCTCGGCTTTGCACCCGTGCTAACGACAGGACGGGTAAACCTCTTCTCGACTTTAGCATTGCCCATTAAAGATGATGAAAATAAAGGCTCGACGCCAAAGCCGGTCGGCAAATCTCCATCGAGGCCGAAGATGGCCTCGGGTGATGAGACTTTGGTGAGCCTGCCATGTGGGTCAGATGAAGTAATTTCCGATGTTTCCTTGTGCTCCGATTTAGTCTTTCTCGATGCGAAGAAATCACAGTGCGCTTTGTTATTCGTAGAAGGAGAAAGATGGGCCAGTCTCGGAGGTGGAACAGGGATGGACGAGGAAGTGCTTTCCATGTCACATCTTTCCCTTGGTGGTAGAACCGGTGGTTTTATCGAACCAAAGTCATCGACATTACCGGCACATCTCGGGCTCGGCACGTGCACCCCGCGATCCAAAGCGTCCGACATCTGTCTGGTTGGAATGATCGGTGGAAGATGTACCTTGGAAAGAGGGGAGGGGGGCATCCCAGGGTGGGTGGTTCGCTGCGTCCTTCGAGCGACGGACATTGATGTTTCGAAACCGACCGATCAGCTATCAAAGTGCCACAGTCGATCATGATATTAACAGACTTTCATCTAAAACGAAGGCAAATTTTATTTCTTTATGTCAAGATCAGCAGTAATGATTTGCTAAATTGCCTCATATGAAGCTTCACGAAACTCAACTTAATTTTTAAATTATCTTTCAACCGAAAGCGCAACGAACGAGAGAAACATAAAGGTACGAGTTAGGTGGATTGAAAATAATTAAGTGAAGACAAAAATGCAGGCAAATTATCAGTCTGGATGCATTACTTAGGCATTTACCCATAACAAATCAAGCAAGCTTTAAAGACCTCCCAGACACAAATATTAACTAATAAAAATAAAAATAATCCCTTCCACCAATTAAACTGTTTCAGAAAATCTTGAAAAATTGGCAACAACCCAAAGTAAGAAAGTGGATAAGATTACAAAATCATAAGCGTACAAAGTGATTTGGGATTGCACACCGGCGACACGCTTACTAACGCAATGCAACGCCAATGCAAGTGCGATGCAGTAACCCCGGGATTGAAACATTCGTTCTAACGAAACACAACGTGACAATTAAGAAATTAAAATCAAGGATATTCCGTGGCACGATTCTAGAGTCTGAACGACCGTGGAGAGTTACGTAACTACAAAATTCCGTCGCACGGAGAGCGAAGCGAGGAACTAAAAATAAGAGACGATTACGACGACGCGAAAACCCGAGACTCGGCGTCGAGCGGCTTAAAAGCGGCGACGAGAACGAAAGGCAAAACGTGTCGCATAAAAAAATGCAACACGGAAGTAGTAAAAATTGTAAATTGAAGAAAGATGCCAACATCCAAGCAAAAAATATAACACAAATGCATTTGGAAGCAAGCGAGGATATCTACAAAAATAACTTCGTGCTTGCAGAACTGTTCGCGACTCCCTACACGGGCGCTCGGTAGATGAAACACTGAAACATTCTAAATGTAAACAGTCACAAAGTGACTGTCGGTCGGGGTTTCAAATTTCAGTCAGAAAGTGTGATCCGTGAACGGCAGGACCGAACCAACTTTCGAAGGCAAATAACAGGCTAACATCCGACCGCCATCTACGACCGTAACTCAATGCGAACACTTAGAACGGCCATGCAAAGTGTCTACAAGAAAAAATGGGTTAAGAGTGCTACAAAGGCTTGATAACAGGAGATCAAAGCAGAGAAAAGCCAGAAAAGAGAGTACCCATCAAATTCTGTTTGATTCAGATCTGACTCTTTATAAATTCAGATCAAACAGAAGATTGTTGGATGTTGACCTTAGATGGACAAAAGCACCTTTCATATGTGTTTTGCACTTTGTTAAAGTAACATGTATTGAAACCTTCTAAACCATCAAAAACCATCGGATAAAATATGAACATTACAGCAATAAAGAATACAAATCAGATTTATAATTATGTGGATTCAATAGTAACATGCAAATAAAATACAACATCATCGAAATACATGCATCATCACTGGATCACATAGAAAAGCAAAGCAGAATCACAACCAGAATAAAGAGAAGCATTCAAATGAATCCAAGGAAAAATTCATGAAATCTTAAGCATTTTATCCACTTCAAATGAGCTCAAGCTTAATAAGCGATATCACGAATAACTAAATAGAATTACTTCTTAAGTATTATGATGACTCATGACGTTATCATGTTACCATTTCTCATTCATCTTCTCAACAAATGCCCTGCTCATAAAAAGTGTGATTAAACTATTCTCACATTTGAAAATGTGTGTCATGGTCACCTCATGTGGTAAGAAAACTTGAAGAGCAACAAACAGGAAATAATAATTATATCACAGACAAATATTTTGAAACATTATATCTAAACTCAAAAGAGCTTTATATTATTACTAGATTTCTTGAAGATAAGGAGAAAAATATCTAGTAAGAGTGATTCTGAGTACATACAGTAAAACATTGCAATTCGTTTGCTGTTCAATGCTGACCATAACATGCATCTTCACCAAATCTAAAAAAATACACTTGACAAGATCTGAAACATGTTCATGCTCTACATAAAACTTAACGTAAAACTCAGCAGAAAATTCGATGCAAAACTTTATGAGAACTAACTGGAAAATGCGTTTATTCAACAACAATGACTTACATTATTTTTCGATACAATCCAAAGGTGTGAAACGACTATTTATTTCAGAATATCTTCTTTATAAATTGGCCCTATCCGACTGACTTGCAATCGGCAATAATAGCAGTCATCCTCTTATTATAAACTGCAGGGCAAACCCAATCACTCGCAACGCCAATAACAACAATTTTCTAAATTAGCTCGGCGCCTAGTACACTCTACCAGTACTTACTGCACAATCTGGCCACATGCCATCTTAAAATCATTAAGTCGTGATGAGAGTCCCATTCACACATTCGGGCAATGTTGTGAATGACACAGTAGTTCATAATGGCGGATATTAATAATAATGCAGTGCCTTATTTAAGGAAACTGTCGAATGATGCGCAAAATATTGTATTATTTTTAGTAGTACCTTTTACCATGCATTACCCTTACATTTTTTTTGCTTGCTCGAAGATTCATTAAAAATTCTTTAAGAGAATTCGGAGATTGCCGCCGTCCGTATTCAATCCTCAAAATGTAGCCCCAAAACGCTAAACACCTTTAAAAGGTCACTGGCTGCCCTGAAAGCAACAATTTTTCTATAAATGCTCCTGATCTACCAAAACCTAATCCCACCGTAGCGCTTCCCTAATCCTCAATTCATAACAGCCTTACAAATCCAATATCCGTACCCTCCAACCTATTCCGACCCAAGAAAGCAATGCATCCCATCTGCAAGCTTAGCGAATGAGTGAATAATACCACGAACAAACACTAGGCACAGAATTGGAGAATTCAAATTTCAGTCCTCATAAAGTCAACCGTACACAACTGTTAGACGGAAGCTTTTACACGCTTAAGAGAATGAGCAAAATGTGAACGATCCCAAATTAATTCGGAATATTTTAAAATTTAATACTCGTGCATAAATAACATTGAAACCTGGGCAATTAAAAGCAAATTCATGATCACCAATACAAAAAGAACCCAGAAATGTCGTCATAAACCAACCTCGGCCACCAGACTTACACTAGACAACATAATTATTAGAAAGCTGAAAACGTTTGCAGTTTTTGCTTTGAAAAGGAAACAAATTCAAACAAATTTTGTACAATGAGAGGGACCACCCACATCCATGATATCAATGATGAGGAACCACACCTATGATGCAATTCAAAGTCATTTAAAACCAGTTAAGTTGTGACAGGATGGTCTAAATCTTATTGTGAATTACTCCAGATGTTTTTCTTCCTGTTTTATGACAACTAAGTAAATAATTAATTAATTTACCTGAATAAACCGTGACCTAAGGAAACAAAAAACCAGAAAGAGATGGAAAATGAGTTCGTGCTGAAGTTGATACGAGTAATGCAGGAACTGTCTTGATGCAAACGAATAATCAAAGATCAACAAACTAATAATAATAATAATAATAATAATTAAGAGGACTGAGTAAAAAATAAGAGCCAAGTTGAAGTTAAAACAACACTTTAAACACATGTTCAAAATTGGACTCACAGGTGCAAATTAAAACAAAGGAGAACATTTATCAGCCAATGAAAAGTTGTAATTTCCTAAGCAGATGTTCCTCTTACTTTTGTAATTACCATCAGATGAACAGTCAAAAAATAAACATAAAAATTACGCGTACATTCG
This sequence comes from Hirudo medicinalis, assembly GCA_011800805.1. Taxonomy (NCBI): domain Eukaryota; kingdom Metazoa; phylum Annelida; class Clitellata; order Hirudinida; family Hirudinidae; genus Hirudo; species Hirudo medicinalis. The sequence continues at coordinate 22,680 of MPNW01000353.1, forward strand.
TGCACGCATGAAACGGCATCGGTCGGGCACGCGTTCACGCGAGAACGCAGACGAACGATCCCGATTCGCACTCGTCCATCACGTCGGAGGAACTTTTTCAGTCAAATGGAAAAGTGCTTCAGTTGACCATGAGGGTGTGCGACTCCATGGGAGCTGCCGAGTCGTACAGGGTGTCCGTGTCTTGGGTCGGCTCGCCTTGCAGTTGGCACTGGTTGCTCAGCGTTCCGGCTCCGCAATCACAGAAGAACCTTTTTGAGGACAACAATCGAGTTGGTATTATTAACACGATCGGACATCACCATGCATTTGAGTTTGCAACGTCTAACATGCTCTATCCTTTTCAGACTAACATGAGATTATAAAACACCAATCAGTGACAATGATGTCCAGTCAATAAATCAGAAATAATCAAGTACGAAGTTAAATGAATGAGTATTTTATGACTTAGTACGGTCGTAGCATTATTCGATGAACAAAGATCGAGCGAAAAGTAAATCAAAGTCCGACCTGTCATGTCTTATGAATTCGACGACGTGACCAGAATGACAAGTCTGGATACAATTTATGCAGATGGCATTGCGGTCGGTCGTGTTGCACGTTCGGCACCTGGAAAAGGAATCGCTACCGACAGTATCGTAACCGTTATCGCTTTTATGTTATGGAAATTTCAAAGACTTAAACGACTCTAGATTGCTCACTTAGGTTTTGAATGCTTAAACGTGATTAATGCAGAGAGGTTACTGAAGGTCGTCCGAAAAGCTACAAACCTGTAGAAGTCGTGCATGGGAAAACTGGTGTAGCTTGAAATTTTGTAGAGACACTGACCACTCGATACCACCTTCTCCACCATGTCGTGGTTGTTGTAAATCGAGTTATCTGATCGCACGAGGTGAAAAACATATGCATTTTCTTAAGATTGTTGATAAATTGCATTACATTGAAGACATGTTGATAAAAAATATTAAATTTTACATGCATTCAATAAGTCATCATACTACAACAATACTATACTACTTATTATTGCAATAATAAGTGTCAATGTAATAATGTAATTATCACCTTTTACAATGGGATTGACTCCACTGGCAAGGCAAAGACCTCCAAACTTGTTGTTGAAGATTTTGTTCCCCTCGAGAGTTGCCGTGGCATTGTTCGTGATTTCCACGCCGGCCGCCAATCCGTCGAAGATCCTGTTGCTGCGGAGGACGGGATTGCTTTGGTTGCTGATGAGGACTCCTGCCTGAGTGTTGCGGAAGATGTCGTTCTGCTCTAGGATCCCTTTGAGAACAATGCAGGTAGGTATGATGCAGGTATTGAAACAGCAGGCATTCGGTCGAACTTAATTATTAATTTAGTCTTGTAATTAAATTATATATTAAATGATTCGCGCATCTCTGAAACCACATGTAAGATGCACTTGAGAAACATTTGTTTCGCACGTCATTAAAAAAACAAAAGGATGAAAGAAATTAACAGAAATAAAATACATTTGAATCTTTCTCCTGGCATTACTTACACAAAAATGAAAACCATCAAGCAGATACAGCCAAAAAACAGAGATTACCAAATGTCAAAAGAAGCCTAAAATGCAGGTTAATCTATTAGCTCCTGTCAGCACCGTTCGTCCTGCTGTCAATGACCGCCACAACTCGATGAGGATTCGACCGGACTCTTACGACGACTTAGAATGATTTTACCTCTCCCTCCGTTGAAGATGCAGACGCCTCCGTCCCTTCCGTCGTGGATCTTATTGTGTCGCAGGGTGGGATTGCTGTCCGTTTTTATCCAAACCCCTGCCATGGCATTGTCGAAGATTTCGTTGTGCTCGATGATGCCGAGGCCCCCGTTGTAGACCAGTATCCCGCCATTCTGTCCACCCCAAATCTTGTTCCGTTTTATTAGCGGACAGCTGCCAGTTCTATTAAAAAAGTTGATCTTTGGAATTGTCATTTGCTATAAAAATTCTCAAGGATTGTATTTAGTAAGTGCAGAAGAGTGGTGGTTTGTTAAATGAATGAATGAAAAGTAAAAAACAAAGCAAACCTAATTTGCACTCCCGAATACAGGTGATTGAAAATGTCGTTGTCCTCTAAGGTCCCATGACCGTTGTCATAAAAATAAACCCCAACCTTAAAAAAAACAACATCAGATTTGAAAAAAATAATGTCTTGATAATAATAATAGCAACAACAATAATAATAATATTAGCAGTAGTAATGATGATAATAATACAATATACATCACCTGTTTGCCGCTGTGGATTCGATTTTTCCGGAGGATTGGAGAACTGCTCGTGGTGATCCAGACACCTGCCAATGTGTTCGAGTAGACTTCATTCTCTTCTATAAGACCTTGACCCTTCTCATGCTGTGCATTTTCAAAACAAATTCTCATTAAGCTTAATGTAAATTGCAGAAACAGCTTTAAAATTATCCCAGCAAGCAGCAAGTAACAATTGCCCTCACAAAAACTACTACATTTTCCATACAAGTCAGGACAAATTTGAGAGCTGCCTTCACTAAGAATAAATTTTGTTCTCAAAGAATAAAAGGAGAACAAACAGTAAAAGTCCCTCATCATCGTTACAACCTCGAAAAGGATTGCAAAAGTCTACTAGCCACGTAAATGCCTCCGTGTTGTCCGTGATGGATTTTGTTGTGCCTCACGATCGGGTTGCTGCTGGTCCTGATCTGGATGCCAGCGAGAGCGTTGCCATGAATGTCGTTGTACTCTATTAGGCCGCGACCCTCCCCGAATATATACACGCCACCTTGGTGCCCGTTGAAGATCTCATTCTTTCTGAAAGTCAAAATTGGCCCTTAAGAAATATTCTCTTAAATTCACAGTAATTCCAACCTGATGGTTGGATCACTGTTTGAGGTGACCCAAATGCCTGCAAAGTTGTTGGAGTGAATTTTGTTTTCAATGAACTGCCCCCTCCCGTTTTCATGGACGTAGATCCCGCCGGTCTGACCGTGGTGTATGTGGCATTTGACCACCGTGGGGTTGGCACCAGCCTTGACCTCAAACCCTGCTATCCTGTTGTCATGGATTTCATTTCCCTCAAAGTAACCCTGATGGAAGAGCAATGTGGTTTTTAGGATAAACACTAACAACTGATAATACCTTCAGAAAATTCTTCTTAGCAATATCTATAATTAGTTGCTTACACGTAAAACTATGTGGCATATGTAAACAAGCCTACTCTAAATAGAAACAAAGTACTTTAATAATAAGACCCAAACAGCCGTAAGTGGTAAACATGTCGAATCACAAACGATCATCCGAACATTGATTTTTATCCACTGTTTCCGGTGTGTGAGTAGTTTAATGATGGAAACATTTGAACATGTATTATTTGCGTAGGTTTTAAAGTTACGTTGAAGCACTCACAACTCCGTTGTCGAACGTGAAAATGCCGACATCCCTCCCGTGGTGGATGTGGTTGTTCCTCATGATGGGGTTGGCGTGGTTCTTCACCCAGACACCTGCCAGAGCATTTCGACTGATCTCGTTGTTCTCGTAAGTCCCCTGCACCGACGTTAATGTTTACATTAGCACGGACACGATTAATATTTGCAACGTCATGACTATTAATCGTTAAACTGAATTCAAAGAAGGACTGGAGAAATTCAATAATAACGAGATTAACTTAAAGACACATCGATCGACTAATTTATTGAAACATATTAACAGCAAGAGATAAAAAAATATTATTATTATCGTCATCATCACATTAAATATCTCACGCTAATTAATATTAATTAATACGTTAATATGACATTGTTATCGTGGTTATACTTTAATAGTTAAACGTAGCCAAAACTCTGCAGAGTTACCTGAGCATAGTCGGTGATGTAGAGGCCGACATTTTCGCAGTCACTAATGTCACAGTACTTCACGTGAGGATCTGCTCCCACTCCTGATACGCAAACAGCTGCTCCGACTGTCAACGGCAACAACCCGTATCACTTCCAGGCAGAAGACGTTTATCACTCTCGAATTTAATTTACGCAATCAGAAGACTCGACGGATAACGAGACAACTTTTTACTTGAAATGTAATGCAACATGAGCCAACATTAAAACTTACTTTAATTGTGACTTAACATTAACATTTTAATGGCCAGTGCTTTCAAACAAACAACATCGACACCAATGACATCAGCGGTCTTAAACTAAATTCCCCATGGAACGAGGTTCGTTGAACTTTGAACCCAGCATCTGTCAAAGGAGACAAGAACCAACCAACAGAGGAGCTCCTAATTATGCAGTGGTCGATGATCGGGGAACAATTTCCCGTGATTTCCAGGGCGTAATGCTTGTGGTGGGGTACAGAGGATACTGCATTAGGCGTGAACTGAAAAGAAATTTACTCATAAAAATAGTAAAACATAATTCCAAATTTAATAATCCAGCCAATGTACACAATTAAACTAACATCATTGTTAGAAAGATTCAGGCAGATTTCTAAATGAAAATGCAACCTTTAAAGTGATGTATCCAAGGTAGGACTCCTTGGCTCCTTCGCAGAATGTCACCGTCGATTCACTCTGCCTCTCTATGATGACGTGGTCTGCCACGTTTCCTGGTGCTAAAATGTCATTAAATAATGTCGGCCTATTAAACTCAAAATATTAAATGAAAATCAACATGAAGGTTGTTAAGCAAATGATATTACTTATGACACATAACTGGATAAGTAACTTAGAAAAAACCCGAAATCGGACCTGCGCCAATGAGAGTGAGGTTGTTGTCAAAAACTAGGACCTTCCTGACGTAGGTGCCCGAGTGGATGAGGATGAGCCTCTTGGTCTGCTCCAACTCCAGAGCGTAGTTGTACGCTTGACTGATTGCATCAAAGTACTGGAGAAAGAACATTCGGGTCAGAAGAAATGTCGATCCTTATTACACTGTAGCGAGTGCAACCCAACCAGTGTATCGAGTACCTCCTCTGAATTATCTGATGATTGTGTTCTCTTAAAAATTACTACCTTTTATAGGCTTAATCGTGACACTCCTGCTTTGACTTTTAGAATGTTAGCACAATGTTTGCATTATACCAAACTTATTTGAATACGCATCTGTATTCAATATTTAATGTGAACTAATAAGTAATCTGACAACAAGCCCACACTCAACGAACTTAATGCCTACAAATATAATAGATCATTATCACTTATTATCACTGACATCAAAACATCCCTTCAATGTAACTTTTAATCGCATTTACAAAACGACATTAAACCATTCATCAAGAATCCTTGTTGTTTGATTCCAGCATACCTTAATTTTCCTTCCAATGTATCTGACGGGATTGTCTTCGTATTCCTCTTTGTATCCCGGCCTGACGTGTATGGCGTGGTACTGATAAAAATAATAGTGTTTCCTCAATACATTGTTCACAACTCATTAATGCAGTCATCAAGTCAGTTTTATATCACTAACTTCAAATAAACATAATCTCAACAGGCATCCAATTCACCTCACAACAGATGCTAATACTTCATCATCCTTGTCATTCTCAACATACTTACTCACAATACCAATAATTATACTCGCAATACCAATAAATATTATATCTGGCCTCAAAGCAAACCTAACCTAAGCACAATATCTGATGATGATGATGATGATGATGGTAATAATAATAATAACTAAAACATGCTATGAAGATGTTGTCAGTAAAATCAGAACTGACGAGCATTTTGAAGCTCTCCTTCCAGAGGTTGCTGTCCTCATTCGAGGAGTTTGATTGGATGAATTCGTAGCTGCCAAAGGTCTCACAAACCAAAGGGAAGTCGTACTCAAACACATTTTGGTAAAGTCGCTTCCTGCAAAAGTCGGGTTAAAAAAAGTCTTAATAAGGAATGAACAACATGTCGGAGGTCATTTTGTCGACGAAGTGGCGATCGTCTCGTTTCAATTGATTGAAATCGTAAGAGCGAAATGATGCGAACGAACGACTCGAAGGTTAATCACCAGATTTCATTGTCGTTGGCAATGGCATTGAACCTCTTGCAGACCCGAGCGACGCCGAGCAGGTCGAACTCCAAGAGGTACGAGAAGATTTTTAAGAGACTTCGTCGGGCAGTTCTTGTTGTAGGTAGTAACCGCCTGCTTCTTCTGGAAGCAACAATCAGGATTCCAATGAAAATGCATGAAATGCTGGTGAAAAATGCTTTCAAATTTCGACGACACGCACTCTATTTGGGGGTAAGAAGTAATAATTTACTTAATATGTAATAATAGTATAAGTCTAGTAATGCTGTGTCAAATTACTTAATAACTTATAATGGTGATGAATGTAATGAGGTAAAATAAAATTCCAACATCAATTTGAACACGTTTTTATAAACCTTTTATCATTTTAATAATTAATTACCATTTTAATAACTAATTATTAGAATGATAATTAGCATTATAATTATTAGAATTAATTATTAATAGAAATAATTAATTATAACTCTAATAATTAATTGTCATTTTAATAGTTAATTAATAATAATAATAATTAGTAATTATTATTGGTAATAATTATTATTGAAATAATAATTAATTATAATTTTAACAAATAATTATTATCATTTAATATAATTTATTTACAGCTCACTTCTGTTTACTTTAAATTCCTTCTTTAAGTATACAAATACCATTAAATGCATTTAGAATTCAATTATTTTGCATAATTTATTTTTTTTTCAAATTTCTTTCAAATCTCGACAAACCAAGTGAGGACATGCAGAGAGATGTTCGTGAGCATTTGATTCTTTTTGGGGCAGAACAGTTGGACGATTCGTTTACTCCGTGTTCAATGGACAAACTGGAGGCAGGTGCCTTCCTCCTCAAGTGGTATCTGAAGGTAAATTATCTGTTCATCAATTGTGCCATTTGAATCAATCCAATAAGTGCCTTGAACGTGTGCGACAAAATAGAATGCTCATTAAATGAAATTAGAGAGTTACTTAGCTAAATATCAATGTCACTAGTAAAGATTGCGTAGCTATGGAATAAAATTTAAATAAATTGCTTCTGAATAAAATACAGATTGTTATAGTTCACTAGAGTTCACAACAGCTAAGTTTGGGGTGAAAAGTTCGTTGAATTTATCAGACATAAAGTGTCCAAGGTTTACTCAGAAAACCAGCACTCCTACCCTAACTTAATGGTAACCATTTCACCATTTCCATAAAAATAAACAAAGTCAAAATCAAATATAATTTCAACAAAGAGCCTCCTCTCATAAATATGAATTTGCTATCCAAGAGTTCTCTTGCATTATTCATCACATCCACAACAATCCTCATCAGTATTCAATCAGGGTTCCTTCTTTCAATCAACTAGTTTCCTTGGGCAAAGTTCAAGTCAAAACGTGTCTAACAAATGCTCGTTACAACTACCAACCATCTCGAGTCAAACACATAAAAAAGTTAGCCAGCCTCTTCACAATTTTCCTTTAAGACCCCAATAAGCAGAATGCAAAAGAAGACCAGTGCCAGCATCTATCACCTTTAATATTTTGGCACAATCCTGTGCTTGAATCACTGAGAGAAACTAAGATTTATGTCCTGGCAGCTTCAAATAATGAAATGAATGTGCATGTAAGAGGCACTCGAAATATGACGGTTAATGCTCTCTTCCTCTTGGAAATAAATTGTTGTAACGAACATCGGGCCACCATAACATCTGGATGTGATTTCTTACATTTCTAACATTTTTAGTTCAAGAATAAATACGATATTAACAGTATTCAAAAATCTGAGCCATAAAAGGAAAAAACAGACTGGTTGATAAATTTTAATATTAAGGCTTAAAAGTCCTTAATAATAATTTTTGAACTGTGAATTGCCTTGATTTTGTTCTATTATCATTTCAATTAGCATGACATCGAGGTAGTGCGATGAGAAAATTGCTTAAATTAATAAGTCAGAAATTAGCATCTCATGGGAGGTTGGATGATTAGTTGTAAAAAATTTGAAATAAAAATTTTAAGACAATTAAATAATCAAATATATATTATCTGGAAGGAATAAGCCTCACAGGTAGCGACACTTGTGTACGTTTATTAATATTTTTAAAATATCTATGCTCTTGACTTGTTCTGCACCTATCATATCCTGCAAATGATTTTCAGCTGTCAGTCCACGTACCCATACAACCATGGACCGACAAGGATCGATCTCAAACACTCGAGCTTGATAGCAAAATATGGCTAATAAATTAAAAAAAGCTTAACACATTCAATTGTTTTACCTATTCATTCAGTTAAATTACATTAAAATTTAAAGTTAAATGAAGAAAAGAATTCTTCCTAGAATATATTTAACAAATATAAACTTACGAAATTATAGTTAACGTTAACATAATAACCTGTGGTGGCCACTGGTTCCAGTGTCAGGCAAAGAAAGACGTGTCCTGCTTTCAACCAGGAGAGGAGTTACTGCAGAACCTAGCACGAATACAAATACATTTCCAGGAATACAAATACATTTCCAGGAATACAAATACATATCCAAGAAGTATATCTTCTGAATGACATCTTTAAATGATGCAGAGCCACATTACACCATTTCATTTTTATGGATTCCTTTTTAGTAGCTTATCGTAGGTTGTGAATGTGATATCGTTCTGCTGCCATAACTGCCTTACAAAGCTGCCATAAAATGTAGTAATAGAATGTGCACCCTTGGAAGCAAACACTTTCAGATTAATAGATAAACTTTAAACTTCATTACAAAAATTCTCAAGAAATATGTTGGAGCATTGTTCTTTTAATAAACAATAATGTAACTTATCAATAGATGACAACTATAATATTAAAATAATTTTGTGGCACAATTTAGTAGGTTACAATGTAGTAGTGGACTACATTCTACTTTTTTATGCTACGTTCACTAACACTGCAAGCAAATTTACTAATATATAAAACTATCAAAAATTTATGCATAACGTCAGTACTAATAAATTACAAGTTCCGAAAGTATTGAAAAACTCTTGCTTCGGCATTGGGCTTTAACACTAATATTTGTACAAAAACTAACGCAAAAGCAACTACCAACCAGCATTTTCAAGAGAGGGTCTCTTGCTAAATTTTTTCGTATTCCGCTGAATAGGTAACTTCGAAGCACGAGTTGCGTTATTAGACATATTCCAAACAAATTACAAAAGTAAATTAATAAGTTAGCAGTTTTAAATAAGAGCAACCCGAACTACTAAACAAAGTCTGGAAACCACCATATTGGGCAGTCCGAAGATCTATTGTTTACCACATAGTTTAATTGTGCACAAATTTATTTCAAATTATGCAGTCATTTTATTTGTGATTGTACTACTTAAATATAAATTCTTATTTTGTTACAAATAATAGTATTGTTCTAAATTTAGCGCATTTATCAAGATATTACAGCCAAAAGTAGTTCAAACTTATTATTAATCAAGCAAAATTATTTTAAGGATTTTGGTAACAATAACAACACGTCGTTCTTTGTACAAAAACGTGTAAATACAACTTTTCCAAATACATTGATCTCAGCTGTAGTGAAGGCCGAATTGCTTATTCGTTGAGGGGAAACTTGCGGTTTCGAACAATGAAGGAAAGTCCTCTGCTCGTAGAATTTGGATATTTGATAAAACATCGATTGGACATTCAAGATTTAGTTGACAGATCTCGAAATCTCATTGTTATCGCTCTACCATTTGTTAACCTGATAAAATATGTTAAAATGATTCTATGGTAAGTGAAACTTAACTTACTGCAGATCTACAAATGGACAAATAAGTAATTGATTCAATTTTGTAACAGTTGGGAACACAAAATGACCACTCTGTCATTGCTGCTGATGTTGAACGTCATTGGGTCGTTGATATCAGAAAGTACTGTAATTGCTTATTTTCACAATTGAACTAATATAACTTGAATGTGAATTTTATATAAATCGATTTAACAAGGTGATTTATTTTATTGCAGTAGGCCTTTTAATTCTTCTGGTGACGTTTTCGACATCCATTGTTTCTCTCAGTATATGTCACTATAGGTATTGCTTGCTTAAGAAAGTCATTCCGACTCTGGAGGCTGATGCCGATTACAATCTTAAAAGTCATCCCGAAAACATGAGAGATTTCAGAATTTTGTGTGTACTTTGTTGATATTACACGTGATATGCTAAAAAAAAGTATTAACTCTAAAACATCACTTCAGATTGGCACTTTTAGAAAATGGTGTGATACAAGCCACAAATTTTTTCACCAAATTTTATTCTTTTCTCAAGTGTGAAGACTTCCAAACAACCATCAGGTTGCTATAGCTCTGTTGTTGTCTTTTAATTTATCAGATATTGGTTAGTAAATGACTCGCATAAATAACTTATATTGCAATCGTTTTACTTGTTTGTCTCTATGTATTTCTTTCCATTGTTTTAATCATATTTTGATATTGTATCTTTAAACATTCTATTTTTTAACAAACTGAATTGTTTTCTTCACAGGCTTCATTTATTATTGTTCGCAGCACTTTTCATGCTTATTTTATTTCCACTGAGATTTTTCTTGTTGTTTCTTTTGGACGCCATGGCCCTCCTTCATCCGATCAAACAATGTGAGTTGAATGTCGCAATTTAGTATCTCCTTAGTAAAGAATTTCTGATTATAATACATATTATGTAATCCTAAATCACATTCATTTTTCTGTTGAGTACATGATATCACATAGTCTTAATAGTGTGGTTTGTTAAATGCTGCATTTCCATTGTATTGTTAATTTCAGTTTTCAAGGAGGCACAGGCTGCATCGAGCTCTCACCCAACTCCGACCAAAGATTTCTCAGAGTCTGAGACACCGTATTCCAATTTCCCCGACAAATCTGAGCAGAACACTTCAGAGCTGATAACAGAGGCTTGTTTATAATTTGTATCTGTTTGATGGTTTTTAATTACTTGCAACAATGAGAAAATTCCTTGCTTAAGATGAAAATTTATTTAGGCATCAGATCTTCAAGGTGATGGCAGTTTGGCAACAGATTCTGAATGCTCTGAGGTCTTGAATTCTTTTGGCTGTTTTGCAAAACATGTTGTGGATTGCAGAGATGTAATTAACTTCATGAGAATGCTTTTCCATTTGACTTATTTTTCTGTAATTAACAGAAATTGGCAGACGACACAGATGAAGAGGCATCACAAGATGCTCTCCTGAACACATTTCTCCTTCAGCCTCCTCCACCAATCAGCAGCAACAGTCAGCCACCTGTTCCCATGGATCAACAACTGGAGATGAGGGATTCTCCAATTCTGAGCAGCTCAACGACCAACAACAGCATCAACAACCACAGCACCATGATTCTAAGTAAAAATGTTCTTAACCAGAGGGTGCCGAACCTTGTCGAGAAGCTCATGGAACTGAAAAAGAGGGCCAAGAATTTAGGTGTCCATCGCGAAAAGGCTGCTCAATATTTATTGTTACTCATTATTGTTTAATGCTATTTGACTGCTTTTCAGCATCAATTGATTCTGAGTAATTGAATTTATTGACTTTATTTGACATTAGTTATTATTTATTAAATTTAAGATATTTAACAGACTGGCAGGTTGCTTAGCTTAGTTTTTAAACAACGTAATGCAACATTCTTCAAGACAATGTTCTTTTGCAGAAAAGTGCAGTGGATGTGGAGCTGTTTTCACCGCAATCCTCAAACGAAGGGTAACAACATTGATCTTAATCTTTCTAATGTCACCTTTGACACTTGCATCAACATAATTATATGCCAATTATTGTCAACACAATCATTTACAACTCATCTATGCTTTCGTCAACGATTTTTTTTCCATAATTATTGAAATTTATTATTGATTTTAACCTTTTGCTCCAGCATATCTGCAGCTCTTGTGGCAATCACTACTGTGCTAGGTGCTGTTCTCACAAAGTTCCAAGATCCAAGTTTGGAGCCACAGGTGAATGATGTTTGATATGAAAAGCATCCTTTAAATTGTCAATTGCATTCAGTAAAAATTGCTGAGCACAGCATGCTAGTCACAATATTTTAAGAAAGCATGCTAATTATGTTAACTAGATTAGCCCACTACATTGAGTGTGCTCCAAGAAAAAAAAATGTCAAAAAGCAATATTTGACATTCTAAAGTTTGAAATTCATTGTGTCAATGAACTTCAATTATTGACAACACCAAAATCCTATGCATGATTAATTCTCAACACTTCCACTCTACCAAATTTAGCCCCAGCTGCTCAGACTGAAACGGTTGCTGTATGCACTCGATGTTTGCACAAATTGGTCGACCTGGAGAAGGAGAAGATCGTCTGATGAGTAATAAACATTCCACTGACAGTTCCCCTTCTTAATGATAGCAATTCATTCTAGTTTCGTGGACAGATGTTGCATTCACCAAAATACTAAAGCATCTCAATGCTATAACATCCGTAAAAGAATGAAATGTTCGCACAAATTGTAATCATATATGTTATTGATTGTATCATATTGACATCATTTTTGGTTATGCCCTCATATTTCTTTAGACAATTATTTCAAACAATGTTTCATGAGTATGCAAACACAATTACTGACTTTTCCTTTGGCATTAGCATTAAATCAGAAATGTGAATGTGCATTGATTTAGCAGAGTAATTTGTTTATGCTTGCAATCTGATTAAATAAAATAAAAAAAATGATGTAAAGTGTCCAACGAGTCAAACATAATTACAAAATCCCCCCCTTTCATCAATAAAACTGAGAAAGACTGTAGAATAACATCGAAAATGACTCATCGACTACAGAAAGCATTTTAGGAAGAGCAGAAAAGTAATTGTTTAATAAGCATCCCATGACCATAATTGACTTTGGCTGATTAATCATTTTTCATATCTTTGGAAATTCATATCTTCAACAACATAGGCGAGCATGAATTTCATTTAGCTGGTTGGCATTGACTTCCAGTGGAATGGCACATCCTTGCCCGGGCTGACAGGGTATGGAAATTATGCCCACAGACCTCATTGATCCCCCGAGTTGATCTTTCATCATCTGCTTAAACATTAAGGTCATTACTAGCTGTGACTTATAAAGAGAGCATTCATGAGTGACTGTCGCAATCAAGAAAAACTAATTTCTATCGTAATTAGGGAAAATAATTTATGTTCTCCTCTAACAAACCGTTCAAGGAGAAAACCAAAGCAGAAAATAGAACATTCACAACTGAATAACTTCCTGACCCTGAGATACGATGGAGTTGCAAACTGCCCGAAATCCGTCCTCACGTGACCCCCACGTTTCTTCGAAGCCAATTTCTTGGTGACTTTCGTTTCAAACTGAAAACACAGCTCATTTAGTTCGCTGAACAACTTCTACAAATTTCTACCATCATAAGTTGGGATCCCAACAAAATGTCTTACAGAAAACCACCATCATTTTTTAAAGAAATTTTGACAAAAATGATGTTGCCTTTGACTTACATTTTTTATCTCAAATATGTTTTTTTAGCCTCAAACCATAAATTGAATAAATTTAAAAAACCATAAGAAGAAATCATTTTGTGATGATCATTAGATGATTGGAGCATGAAATAAAAATGCAACAAGTGACATTTAATTATCTCATCATTATCACCAAATGAATCCAAAAACAATACCTCCTCGAGTTCTCTTCTGATGGATGCCAGTTCTGCCTCCCTTACAGCAGCCTGTTTCAATGGATTATCCATACCTTGCGGCTTAACACCTGTTCAATTTATAATCATAGGCAACGTTGCTGTAATGAGTTCATCTCACAAACAATTTTTCAGTCCTTCATCTCTAATACAAATTTATTAGCCAACTTAACGCAACCAATAAATATGACAAGCAATAACACAAAGACATTATTTGCTTGTGATGCTCTGGTGCTCATTAAACATTCAATTCAATATAAACCAGACAAACCTTTCTTGCATTTCGTAATGTCTATCAGTTTAGGAAGGAGTACTTTCTGAGTTTTCTAGAAATATTTAGAGAGGGTTGTCATGAATAATAATCTATAATATCATTATCATTATATATTGTTCTAAATTATCATTATTAAAAATAAAAATAATATAATAATAACAGAAATAATAAAAAAAAAAAGTAATATTAACAAAAACACTAGTTTGAAAGAACCAATGCAACTCACAGTCATGAGATCTTTAGCCTCTCTTTGCAGTTGTTGCAGCTCCTCATCGATTCCTGCTAATTTCTTTGGCACCTCAAGTGGTGGCAAGTAACTGAATTGAGTCTGGAATCAACAAGAGCAACAAATAAATAATGCTTGATCAAATAAATGCTTTTAACAAATATCAATTTTCTTAAAAGGCTTTTACATCCTATGTTTTAAATCACATCAAAATATAATTATAATAATAATGTTAACATCCACTCCTGGAATGCATTCCATCCAATCAAACAAATCGACACTCCTCAAGAGAAGGCTCAACAACATCATCAACAGTTTATGACCAACAATGAATTGGACAACAACAACAACAACATTTAGACCTTCCAAAGCACACAAGCAACTCCATCATCGAAGCTCAAATTACAAAATCAACCTTCAATTTTTCTCCCACAAGTTCTGCATTCTTGAGACTCAAGAATTTGATTGTCTCTCTGAGTGAGGCAACCTTGAAAGAGAAAAGTATAATTAGATAAATAAACAATTATTTATTCAATGAATATCATTTAATTCAACTGTAAGATTAATCACTGTAATAAAAATCTTTAATCTTCTGGTATTTAATAACTGTCACCATAGACTTTTTAGCAATTAAAATTTTGGCAAGAAAATTAACCTCTCTGGCTGCAATGCTTCCCTCTTTGACAGGAGTCTCTGATGCTTCTGAGTTCTCTGAAAGGAGAAAAATTTACTGTTATATTTGGTTTAATTGAGTACTGCTTAAATTCATCATTAAATTTAAAAATAGTACGTAAGTACCAAAAAAAGCCTTCATAAGACTTCATAAGCCTTCACAAGGCATAACTACAGACATAATAAAACTAAAATTTACTCGAAACAAATTAATAACACTGCAATGCAAATCCAACGAATAAACTCGAAATGTTATCTTCAAAAACCTGGAGATGCAAGCTGCTTTGCAAGTCCTGCAAAGAGCGACTTCTTGGAAAGTTCTTTGAGCTTCTTTTGGAGTTCAGTTTTCTCAGCTTCCAAGTTGTCGATGTCAGCTTGGAGTGCATCCATGCCCTCCTCGTGTTCTCTGGAAAGAAATTAATTAAAGAGCTTAATTAGCTTTGAAACATGAACAAGTAAATAATGCAAGCTTTAACCATCTATTATTAACATTATTACTACTATACTGATAAAGATAATATTAATTAATAATAACTAATAACATTGGTGAACAAATACATTTAAATGTGAAGGAATACTAATGAGGTTAATGAAATATTCATGAGAGTAAGACTGACTTCTCCTTGTTCCTTAGTTCCATGGTTGCCTCGTCAAGCCTCTGTTGTATCTTGTCCATCCTGTCGTCTGCCTCTTTGTTCACCGTCTCGAGCTTCTTCTCAAGGACCTGCATCCTTAACACGCTCTGCCCGAGATCGTCTTGCTGTTTACAGGGACAAGATTAATTGATTAGTTTGTAAGCTTCCAGATAAACAAAGGTCACCAATCAAATTGTTTAACCATATATCTTTAATTTATTTCATTAGTTCATAACTTCATTAGTTCATAACTGCACTGCAGCACAAATCAATAGTAGCATTGTTATCATAACATCAATTCAAGTGCAATAAAACATTTAACCAGGGAAAACCCACCACAAAACTCATATAACTGCCAATTAGTTTATGATTGCAGACAACATTTATATAGGTATCGAGATTAATATTTATTCTTGGCTAATTAAATAATTAACTAATAAAGTACTAAAAGTACATAAATAAATAAATTTGTAGCACTCCAAAGTGGAGAGTGACTTACTTTGTTCTTGAGTTGGGTCTTAAGCTCCTGAACTGTTTTCTCCTTTGACTCCAAGGTGCTCTTCAGATTGTCCACATCAGCAAACTCGGACTTCACAGCATTTGCCCTGTGAATCACTGGTGGCAGGGGCTAAAAATTTAAAAGAAATTACTGAATTAGAAACAAATCTCATGAATTTGCTCATATTTTTTATTTTACATTTACAATATTTTAATATGATTTACTTTGTAAGTTTGCAATGTAAACAATTGTAAACATGATGCCAATGTTGGCAATAATAACCAGTTTTTCTGGAGTTCCATCAAAATCATATTCTCCATTCTCCATGGCCAGAGAGATTTGTTTGAATGATTGAGCACAATCACTGATGAGCCTCCTATTGATGTTAACATTCTTATTACTATTATTGTAACTAATAAAATGTTTTACATATGGTTGTCAGTAAAATCATACTTAAAATCTTCAAAATTCTCAGAATCGGGCTTCCCGAACATCTTCTCAGTGGCTTTCAGGAACACTTCCTCCAACTGCTTTGCATTCAAACCTGGCAAATTCAATCAAACGTTTTGAGTCAGCATTCCACCAAAGCAAATAAAATATTGTTATTGAAATAAAAATTCAAAAGTTATTCAAAAGAGCAGATCTCGTTAAGCCAGACAGCATTAATTGCTGAAGACTTACCAAAATCTTCACCAGCAGTCTGGTGGCCTATCAGGATAAGATAAACAATTATTCATGATTGTGAACATTCATGAATAACATTGTAACCAATGAATGAATTTAAAACACTGACAATGAGTTAATGTTTTCCTTGACATTAGCATCAACTAATCATAGCAACTGCAACAGATCACAAGATCCTTAAATTCAAATACATTAAATTCAAACCCACCCTCGAGAACTGCCAGAAGTTGACTCGTCGCGGATGTTGCCAACCTGATCGTCTTCACAACTTTACCGAGAGATTCAACATTCTCAGCCATTTGTGACTGGACCTGACAAAACTCATTCATCATTATCACCATCACTAATTAATTAATATTTAAGTATATCGTCACACCATAATTATTATTATTATTAATATTATTATTAGCATCATTTTTAATAAATAATTGGGATGAGAGGTTTGTTGATGACATTGTTGATTATGGAGCAGCAGGTGAATGAAAGACATTGCAGGACAACATTTGTCTCAGCAGCCTAAAGTACCCAATCATGACTCACCTCTTTAGAGAAGGACATGGGACTTGTTGCATTGGTGTTGTCGGGAATTCTTCTCTTGATCTGAAATGATTTGAGGATTGATGAGGATAAGAATAGAAACCAGTGCAAAATTATGCCATATATTACATATTATCATTATCATCCTCAAATCTGAGGAAGCTTTATCAATATGTTGATATCAATGAACTGTTTAATTGAATGAAAACATTAACCAGAATTAATTCATTACCAAATGAACCAAATGAATCAAAGCAAGCAAATGCCACCACCTTTTTAGCAGCTGTTTTCAATTCGTTGTTCTGCTCCTCAAGTGCATTCAGAAGGTTTGTCATCGTCACATCCAGTTGGCCTGGCTGTCAATGATAATAATAATGGTTGTCAATAATAATAATAACAATAATAACAATAATAATAATAACAATAATAATAACAATAATAATAATAATAATAATAATAACAATAATAATAATAATAATAATAGTTCATTTATAAGGCTCCGCATGCAAAGTGTCAGAGGCGCCATGATTCTTTGTTTAACGCTATCTTGAACAGATGGGTCTTCAACTGAAGATTGAAGAGTTCAAGAGGGGGTTGAGACCGAATGATGGGGGAAGGTCGTTCCAGATGGCAGGCGCGCATAGCTTAAACCTCGATTGACGATGGATGATCTATGGACTGGTTGGTGTAGATGGATTGCAGAGGATGAACGAAGGCGGTCAGGGATTTGGCAGCGGTGAATGAGATAGGGAGAGTTGGATATGGCTAGAGTGCGAAAGGTGATTAATGAGATTTTGAGGATGATGCGAAGATGTATAGGTAACCAGTGCAGTTGTGTCAGGCATTCAGAGCTGTTAAGGCTGGGATCGAGAAGAACGCGCTTGGTTAGATTATTTTGGGTGCACTGAAAGGAGTGAATAAGTGAGGCAGAGGCACCATAGAGGAGGGAGTTGCATTAGTCAAGACGAGAGAGGACCAGACTGCATGCAAGAGCAGAAGTTGTGTCGACAGAGAGGAATGGGCGAATATGTCCGATAGCCCAATTGAGGTGGTTGCAGGATTTTATTATAGAGATGGAGTGCTGTTTAAAGCTGAGGTCGAAGGTGATGCCGAGGAGTTTTAGGGTAGTAGAAGAAGAAGGAAGAGTAGTGCCGGCGATGTTTATCAAAGATGGGTTTTTTTTGTTCAGACTTTTGGTTCATGAAATAAAAAAAAATACCTGCTTCAAAAGAGAGTCAATAAATAATCAAGCGATCAGCAAACATGAGACTCAACAGCCTGCTAAATGACCTTTTAGGGATGCAACCCACCGAGCTAACTTGAATAACTTGCATTTGAATAATTCAAACGGCATCTAACAATCAGACGCTGGTCATAATAAACAACAAAATATAAAAAAAAATATTAATAGCAATAAATAAAAAACATCTTCAGCAAAAATAAGAATGACACCTGCAAATTGTTTTACCTGCATTGCATGTCTGAGAGAGGAAACGTCGGTCGAGATGCAATTGGTGACTGCAGTGAGAGTCTGCATCTGGAGGTTCATGAGTTGCGTGCAGTTGGGTTTGTGTTGGGCGAAGTGCACACTGTGCAAGTGCTGGAAGTAGGTGATCGTCTTCTCCAGGCTTTCCAGACTGATGGTCTCGTCCAGCTGGATGTAAATAGACACTGAATAACCAGCATAACCGTGCGAAGGACCCGATTAATTATTCAAGATTGCACATTCATCATTGACTTTATGAGGGTAAGATTTTGTCTGGCCAAGGGTTGTTAATCACAATTGGCATTAAGTCTCAAAAATCCAAACTTGCATTGTTGAATAGATAAGCATGTTCAATAAGTCGGCAGCATCAACGGACCTGATCCTTCCGAAGCAAATCGATGAAGGAGTCGATGGTTTTCTCGTAGATGGCAATTTCTGGGAGGAGCGTTCCTATCTTGAGGAGCATGTCAACACCACAGGTCCCCAATACACTGTGCAACATCAACATTGTCATTAAACATTTAATGAATGAATTAATCAGAGTTTGCTTAAAAAACTTTTAAATCACTGAAAAACAATAACAAGAATCACTTCCATTAAGTTTTCTTAACAATTCAATGTGGCAAAGTAGAACACATCATGAATATTAATTTCACTATCTTGGTACTTGTCAAATTGTCTGAAGTAGCCTTGGAGGACGGATAGATTGTAGACGAGATTGTTCGAGAATCCAAATCCCAAGGACTTGTGTGTTTTCACGACATCATCTCTCGACAACACCTCTGGGACTCCAAACTGCGAATTAATTGATAAGTTGGACATTAAAAAAATACATAACATGTTATAATGCATACATGAATACATGCATTTGGAAACATACATGATTGATCAGCAACACAAGATATTAAAATGTGTTGACTTATCTGCTGCTAAATATTTGCTCAGTAGCTCATTAATATTTATTAGGGAGTACTAGTCATAGCCAATAAATACCTTTTCCTTGATATGGGACATAAGAAGGTCACATTTTGAGATCATCCTAGGCATGAACAGCAGTGTGAGGACTGCATCGTGATCACCTGGAGGAAGAAGCAAGTAATCCACGATGGTTTCATTGGTTTATCACATCCCCAATCACACTAACTCAGTGGTTTAAACATTAATTGTTGCATTTGTAAAAACAAGCAGTTATTTTGCAGGACTCATGCACTTGATCTCCGATGAGCTTAAAATATCTATATTAAAAACGAGCGTTCTTTGGAAATTTAAAATCTGTAACATTTGCAATAAATGTGATATTTTAAAAATAATTTATAAATTATTCTCGCTCATTCAAATAATGCTTCTCACCTCCAATTTTGAAGAAATTCTCCGGCATAAATGAGCAGAGGTACGAGACGTGCTTGTTCGCCTGCTCGACATCCAACTTCCTCAATTCAAGATCTATTGCCTGAAACACAGAGCATATTTGCATTCACATTAAGTGCTGAATAAATAAGAAATTAATACAAAAGTATAAAAGCGCATTAACATCATCAGGATGTTGATAAGCATTACAATTTGCTGCACATCACAATTGCACAACTTAAAATAAATAATTGTTTTCTGACCTTAGCAGTTGCTTTGGTTTCTGCAAATTTTGTTTTGAAGTCAAACTCAATGGTGGGAGTTGATTCGGGTTTTGAAGAGTTGTTGTCGGCAGGATTGTCGGCCTGTTCCTTGATCTTGTTCTGTAATAAATAATCCTCGCGATGAACTTAGGTAACCAGGTTTCATTGTAAAAAAGATGATTCAACAATAATGCAGTCATTCAAATTCTACTTAAATCTTCAGTCAAAGTCAGTAACAATAACTATGAACTGTTTGTAATCAAAGCAAGACATTGCTACAAATTCCAAACAAAACAAATATACAGAAAATTAAAATTATACATTGCTAAAGTAAAAGTATCACATATATTGCATCTAGCTGCAATGAAAACAGATAGACAGATAGGCTTTGAAACATGGTGAAATACATGGATGGACTGAGATGGTTTTACAACAAGTCTCAGCTCATTAAAATCACCTGGAGTTGGAGGACAAGCTCCCTGAACTTGACGATCGTCGACTGGTAGTCGAGGATTGTTTCGTTGAGTGCCTCGACCTTCCTGTTGGCCTCGTTCAACTTCATGTGCGATTGGTCGAGCATGTCTCGGAGCTCGAGTTCAGTCTCTCGAGAGGTCTCCTGCAGCTCGTCGTTCATTTCACAGAGGGCTTCCTATTTGAAAGAACAGCTCACTAATCAGACTTCTTGAATATTACAAAATAGCTTGCACAGCCAGGCCATTATGATTCATAACCAAAATATCAATATTAATGTTGTGTATTAATTATTACATTGTCATTGCAATTAAATGTTTTTAATTCAATTCAAATCCATTCAAAATCCTACCAAATCTGCCTTCTCCTCCTCCAACTTCTCCAGTTTTTCTTCTTGCAGCAAAGTTTTCTCTGTCAATTTCTCCACCATTTCCTCTGCTCCCTGAGCCACATCCACCTGGAATGATGCAAATAAATTGCTTACCATTCCAACAACCACTGGCTATTTGTACACTAATTTAAAATTTTTATTTTACATAGAAATGATTTAACAAAAAATAAAAACAATAAGAATAAGTTTGAATCACCTGCTCTTTCAGTTCAATGGCTTCTTCCAGTAACTTGGCCACCTGTTTGTCGAGCCTTTCTTTGTCCTTCATCAGGGAAGTGATTTCTGACTTGAGAGTTTCAACTACTTTCTGGGCCTTCATTGATTCCTGTTTCTCATAGTTGGCCAACTCTCTCAATCTGCAGAGATGAAGAAAATTAATTCATGGAAAAAAATAAACCACTTGATCACAAATTAACTTTTTCTAGACTAACAAGATATTAATAGGTTAGTAAATTAACGATTAATACATGATGTATTTATTATAAATAATAATACATTGTATATATTATAAATAATAATAATATATTACTTCACAAGAGCTTCCTTCAATCTATCATTCTGTTGCTCGAGTTGTTTCTTTTCATGGGTCGAGAAGCCTCCTTCAGCTGCCAAAAGGATGCTACTTGACAACGTTCACCATTCACAACAAGTCGTAAATATTTAACTTAAGTATGCGTACATTAAACTCAGTTAATATTCAAATGTAAATGTAGTTCATTTATATAGCGCCATATGCATAGTGTCAGAGGCGCTTTTAACCATTTATATAGCGCTCCTTCCCAAGGGCGCTTGCGGCAGTGCAGGATGGGTTTCGAATACGACACATTACGACTGTTGCCATTACCGTCGTATGCAGGAACGAAACGCATTCGGCCAACCTGATGCCGAAATACATGTCATATCAAGGCACCTCTCATTGCACAAAGTTTCATTATATTACACAAGCCATTTCATGCAAACTAATTACAGAGAAATAGGTGGACAGTGTCAATTAAGTAAATAATAATAAATGAATTAATTAACATAAACATGTTAATTATTAGGCCTTAACCACATCCTTTAGTTATCACAAGCAAGAGCACAAACCAGGTGTGGCAATGTCCTCCTTCAGGATTTGCAGGTCCAATGAAAGCTCCTCTGCTTTCTCCTTCCATTGCTGCAACTCAAGCTGCAGGCTCTCACACTGAAGTGATTTATAGGTGGGAATGAATAATATTCTAAACAATTATTTGTTATCTGATTATATATGCAACAAGTAAAAGTGAACCTGCAATTAAGCAGTTGATATTGAAAATGTGAAGCCCCACACAGGGTAGTTTGTAAGCATCACCATAAGATAATATATTTTCACTTACAACTACCTTAGCACCCATCACTTACATGTTTTACTTAGGTGAAAACATGATTTTAACTATTCTATTGCAATTAATTTATTAATTATAGGTTGTACTGCATATTATATTAATAGGTTATCCAATTGAATAATTATGACCTTTAATATAATTGTTTTATGACAGGAAAAACATAATTTTTTCAAAGAAAGAAACCAAATCTGACTTTTTCCTCTGCCATTTCTTTGTCAAGGGTAGCCATCTCTATGCTTTCCTGTGCCTCAGACATCTCCTCTTTAAAGGCAGCAAACTGCTCTGCTATGTCACTTGCTTCCTGAGGCAAACAATTTGGAACATTTTATTAATAGTGTAATAAGTTAATAATAATTCACTCTTAAATTTTATTACTTTTAATATATCAAAGCCTTCCAATGAAAAGCACTTCATTTGCTACATGAACACATTGATAGAAACTTTGCAGAAATAAAATAATATTTAAATAAATAATTAATCCCAAATCTGAAATGTTAAGTAAGTTGTATAAAAAGAATACTTGAATGTTTTAGTACCTTTTTAGCAGCTTGAAGTTGTCTCTGGAGATCATTTTGAGATTCCTGCATCTTTGTTTTGTATTCTTGCATCTGAAACATTCAACAACTTTAGTTACTGATTATTAAAATTATTATTATTAATCATTCAAATTATTATATTAATTGGTGATATTCTACCATAACAAACCATAAAAATCATCATTCAAACATTGTAAATAGCCAATTAAAATAATAGGGATTAAATAGTAAATAGGGATTGAAAGAATCAGTTCATCCAACCCCACAAGTTCAAATCCCACCTGTTCCAATTGAATTTTGACTTTCTCAAAGTCCTTCAACCTGGCCACATCTTGTCCCCTCTTAATCCTCAACGTCTCCAACTTCTCCTGAAGGTCTTTGATCTCGGACTTCAATCCCTCAATTTCCTGTTGCTGATGGAGGTTTTCCATTTGAACATTGATGGAGGTTGACATCGCTCCTATGTCTGCTGCTGACACCTATGATTGGAATATTTAATAGGGTGTTAGCAGTGCATTAAAATCTTTGAATTGAGACATTTTCACATTGAAGCAAATAATGAACCTAATAATGAAATAATGGGCAGTTTTGTCCTATTCTAAGGTTTCTATGTTAAACTAATGGAAATAGTTCACATACAAATTGATACATGGAAGACAAATCGGACACAATTGTGGATGAGATATATTAAGAAAATGTACAGCTGTTATAATTTTTTAAGAAGTTTTGGTAAAAGTTTATTTAGTCCTTTCTGAATCCCTCAACAATCTTGTCCTGGATCTGGAATCCAATTGATACATCATCCAAGGAAGTTGTTGAAATAAAATAATAACTCAGATGCCTTGTTCCATTCTTCTTGATGGGAAGTGATTGAAAGTGCTCTTTCATTTCCGGCATCATTGTCACGTACAATTTCACATCATTCATCCAATGCAAAGAATTCATAAAAAGTCATGTGTGAAAGAGTGGTAAGTTCAATTTGCATGTCTCCTCCTCAACTTCCTCATCCAAACCATCAGCATCAGCATATGCATCAATCCATGTTTTGCAAAGCATTTCTGAATTGTTAATGGTTTGACCAATCCAAACAAAAGTTTTGAACAATCCAGAGCACAGGTTCTTTGCTGTATTGGCATGTCATCTTTTTTTAATTGTTTGCTTTGATTTCTTCCTACATTTTCCATAATTTTAAATTGTTACAGCAGTGCTCTTTTTTCTCACAACTGTGCTAATAAATTGATGTCGGTTAACTACGAAGTTCCTGGTAAGTTTTGAGATTTAGAAATGTTTTGTTCACAATTTAAAATTACCTCAATTTTCATTTTTAAGGGCTTTCCTGTCACGTTAAAGCAGCAACATAACAGCAATACTTGTAAATAACACTGCCAGCCATTTTACACTAAGGAAATGTTGATTAAGTTCGTAGTCTAGAACTGGACATACATGTTAGACCACAGTTAGACCTTTTCTAAATCCTTTTGGATTGTTGGCTGACATACATGAGGAGCCTAAGCAAGCCAACTTCTACTTGAAAAAAACACCTCAATTTCAAAAGGCCAATCAAATCTAACCAACCTTTATTTGCAATGAATATTTTAATCATAATTAATTGAATTAATGGATAACAAAAAGTATCACCTCCTCCATGTTTAATCTTTCGAGTACGAACGCTCGAGTAACATTCTGCCTTCAATATACTGTGTCATGTGCAAGCTGTAAGCTTATTGCATCTGTTGCCCGTCGAATGACTTCGACAAACATTTAAAATTGCAACAGCAGTGCAATCAGTAATCGACCATCTCAAATGAGGTACTCAAAGTTGCAATTATATTTTAACGGTAGCATAAAGACTCATCATTAATTTCGCAGATCAAACAATGGTTTTGTTTGGATGGACCCAGATCATGTAATTGCAAATGTTAAAGGCGACTCACTCTGGACACGGGAGTTGAGGTTCCCTCCGAAGCTTGGACAGGTACAGGAGCTGCCTTCTCAGGATCTGCTGGTGTTGTCTCACTTTTTGGTACTGAGACCGGATGAACATTTGGCAGTGAATCGGGCTTGCTTGGCACGGTAGTTTTTGTGTCCTGGGGATATTCACCCTGCTTAGTCAGGTCTGACTTGGACGACGAAGCCGGGAGTTTCGAGGCCTGCTTCGAAGTGGGTTTCAGTTTGGACTCTTGCACAAGGCTTTTTGCAGACTCGGCTGATTGATTAAGTAAGTTTTAGTATTTTTTACAGCTTTTCATCTAACGAGCATTTGATGCCATTTTGAAAATAAAATCTTAAGAGGTAGCGGCTTGATCAAGAGATAATTAAATACAAATTAAGACAGTTAATAAAAAGTTAATGAAAAGGTAAGCCACACATATTGCAATGAAATGCAATGATGTTATCAAAATTTAAATTGCATAAAAGATGAAAGCAATAAAATAACAAAATAATAATATTACAACAAAGTAAATATTTTTTTATTTAACATGCAAAGTTGGAATAATTTGACAAGTAGATAGTTTTATCAAATTCAAATCTGAGATTCAAGTGAAAATGTAGCAACAATGATGACTAAGAATATGCTCAAATAACGACACATGTATCTTTCATCAAAATCAATCACTATCATGCATCAACACTCTATTCAGAGTTAATGTCAAGATGCACTCCGAAAAGTGAAAAAGTCAATTCAATGTAGACAAAAAAGCAACAAGTCACTAATTCTTCACAAACCTTTCCCGAGTGAAACACGTTTAACTCCAGTAAAACCATCTAAACGATCAGTAAAATTAAATTGATTAACCATCAACTTAAAGTAATTCATGCCACACCCAGGGCTACTTAAACCCAAAGCCATTCATTAAGGAACACAAACAATTGACAATGAAAACCTCTAAAATTAAAATTTCCTGAGATTGAGACCATCTCAAAAAAAAAAAATGTTTGTATTTTCGAGTTGCTAAAAATAAAAACGCAACATTCTCGACGATGGCACATTAATTCTGAAATGAAGAAGTTTCACTGCAAGAAGATCGAAACAATTGCAGAGCATGCTGGCTGATTTTAGCTCCTTACTAAAACTAAATTGTGAATAAATTCAATGCAGAAAACTCATTGAAAAACCTATTAACATTTAAAATCTTCAGTGGTAAAATATTATTTAAAAATAATTATTATTATTATTATTATTATATTATATTTATTATATAATTATATTATAAATATTATTTTATTTTATTTATATGGCACCTTTAGCATAGTGCATGAGGAGCCCCATGCCTTGGTCCTTGGCTATGATACACCAGCACATACATTAACCGAACATATGAACATGACAAATCACATAACTTAGTATTTTATTAATGTTTTAGTAAGCAATCAATTCTCCTGATTCAAATTTAATGTGAGAGTTTCAAAGTGAAAATGTTGGCTGTGATGGAATGCTAGCAAGTTTAACAATGTACCAGATCTTAAAAAAAAAAGCTTAATTTCCCAGTGTCCATGTAGAAGAAATGCCAATTTAATGATGTTGCTAACTGACGATCTCGGTATGTCTCCTCAAACAACTTTAAACGAGTCACTCTCGGGAATGTTATCAATAACTCAGTGACATGAACCTGTATGCAAAAATAACATTCATTTCAAAATTCTGCTTCAAGAGGAGGTGGTTGTTGAACTTTCTACATCTTGAGGAGTCGGTCATCCAGAAAATTCATGAGAGCAAGCTCCGTTGCAACTGAAGGAGTTTGTGTTATTATTTTTGGTGTTATCGCATCATTGGCCCATTATTTCCTTGCAGTTTGTTGTTCTCACAATTAAATAATGAAGAAGGTTTGCAGTACTCGTGAAGAAATGTTGCAAAATTTAGAAGATGTCTTTCACAGACATAGTTATTTTGGTTCCACTTTTGTTACAGTTAGTTATAGTTATGATCATTTAGTTTTAGTTTTAAGTTTTCAGATTTTTAATAGTTTTTAAATTTGGAATAATTTAGTTTTTATAGTGTTAGATGAATATTTTGGTTAACTAGTTATTTTTATTTAGTTCCTCATAACTAAACTAGGATAGTAGATAAAGTTACTTTTGTGGGGTTAAGCCATTCTTGGCTATTTAAACCGGTGACTTAGTGACATTAAAAGTGACCAGGAACAACTTTACTGTTGCATAACTGTCACTATTTTCTTTCCTAAATAATGGCTTGTTCAATTTATCAAGTTACAAAAATATTAAAACAATATTAAAAGATATTAATTAAATTACTTAATGCAAAATAAATATTATAAGGTGTTCCTAAGTAAGAGAAATTCAGATTATTATAATAAGAAATGCAATAACTATACACACATTTGGCTGGTGTCTTGATACCAGAGAGTCTGCTTGCCTTTTTATCTGCTTTCTCGGCACTTGCAAGATTAGACTCCGATCCATAAAACGAAGAGGACGAGTCGTCGATCGTGGAATCATCTGCATTAGGACTACCATCCACTGGCTGAAGCTAAAAAGTTTAGACATAAATAAGATGTTTAATGAATCATTTTAAATAAATCTAAATAAATAATTTATTGATTAGCCAAGTTGTCTTGACCCATCAAAGAACTGTACATTTAAAGTGGAATCCAGACTGATATTAAATGGCCCAACAAAAAAATTTCAATTTGTTTCAGAAATGTGTTACTTGAAAGGTGTAATATAGTTAAAATACAGTTGGCTTGCAGGATGGCTGAATGGGTTGCGTTCCTGGATGCGGTCGTAATAGCAATGGTCATAATGTGTCGTGTTCACAACCCAGCCTGCACCGCCTGGGAGCGCCCTCAGGTAGGGGTGCTTTATAAATGGTAGATCCATTAAAAAGTGCCTTCACATCCCATTAAGACACTCAAAAGATCAGCTAAATACAAATAAATACAAAAGCCTGCTCAGTCAAGAAGTGATTTCTAAAAATTAAGTGATAATATATTATCACAAATATTTTATATACAATTCTCTCTAATTTGAACATTTGTCCTTTGAAAATGTTTAATTTCTTTCTTGATTTTGTTTAACAATAGGAGCAAATCTCACATCATAAGATCTGGCATTCTTAGGAGTGCACAATTCTGATTCAATTAATTATTTATGCAATGATAAAAACTAAGAAATGCACAAAAATTACTAGAGCATGGTTGTGGTATGATCCAAGATTTTGTTTGCATGATGATTATTAGTGCATGATAAATTTTCAAGACAATATATTTATAAGTTTCAGGGTAGTTGGTTTCTGCCTCAAGATAATCAAGATATCCAAATGCAAAGTGACTGGCACCGATCTGAACAGATATTGTAACAACTAACAAACCCTTCTCCAAAAATATCCCCAAAAACCAGAAGCTTTTATAATACATTTGCAAGCTCCACAAGCATGATGAACAACCATCATTTTTCTTTAATAAAATTCAAACTCACCGATGGGTCATTATCATCAAGCACAGTCAGCTAATAAATTGTTTAATAAGAATGTATTCAGCCTGCTTGACTAATGTTTATACAACTAGCAATTCACTCAACTCGTTGGGAAATATGCCATATGACACTTAATTATCAAGGTTTCCATCACTAAACTTGATTTTCTTACATACCTGAGAAGCTCTGACAAATATTCCGTGGTTATCTGGGCAATTAAAATAGCTTTTCCCTTGAACAGTCCCGTTGTTCTTTCCTTTTGGCTCATCTAATTCAACTCCGATCCATTTACCTGCAAACATCATATAGAAAATGCTTGAGAGCGTCAAATTTGCCGTTTTGACATCACCAGGCACTTAAGTCGCAACCTGTCTGAAATAACGTTGTTCCGATGAAAGCTACCGTTCCCAAATCTTCCTTTCCAGTAATTCTGACTCTGGTCCCAACTTTGATGGACTTTTCTGCCATATTCATTCAATATAGTTGACGAATACAACGGCAGCAACTCCTAAATCAATAGTTATAGATAGTAGTTGTAAGGGGTTGTATTTGCAAATATGAAAATAAAAATAAAAAATCAAGCTTTCAACTGTAAATAATAGTTGTGATTGTGCATTATATTATAATGTTAAGCAATTTTTATATGGAATTTAGTTTATTTAATATAAAAAGGGTGATTGTGTCGCATAAATGAATGTAATTTTTACATCATGTAATCTGCGGCAAACTATGACAAGCTAAAACTTAGATACAAATCTGAAAACATGATTTTAATTAGTAATTTGATACAAAATAAATAATATTTTTAAAATGTTGAAATAAATTTAAAATTTCGTTCTTTGGTATTTGGTATTTTGATTTTTGAGATTTCATATTCTGCGGTAAACATAAGGGAGATTTGTTTGATGGAGCCGTTCTCGAAGACGCCTGCGAGGGATCTGGAGGATGACCAGAAATTAAATTTTTATTTTTCGCCATTTAGGCGAGATCGATCCATTAATCCCCATTCGTGGGATAGCAAGATTAAGTTCTGGAATGACACTATTATTGAACACTCTCAGGCTAACAAAAGGCTAACATTTAATTCAAAAACATTGCCAGAACATTTGTCACAAAAGTCAAGAGTTCCACAATGTTTGGATGTTGTCATCAATGATATGTTGAAGTAAATAACTTTATTTTTTTCAAGAATATGAGATCACTGCTAGTAATACTTTATTTCTGTTTGGTAGGAAAGGCCTGGTCCAGAAATATTCGGATTACATATATTCCTGTAATAGTAGCTGGATTTCTTGGTCATTTAATTACTTTGTCACAAAGCCTATCAAATGGAGTTTCAACAAGTTCGTCAAAGGTTCTTTGACTTGGGCATACAGTTGGGTATCGGGAAGTTCTGAAGAGGATTACAATCTTAATCTTTTTGGCCGCAAACATGTCCAACTTCCTGATGAAGAATATGTTGTTATTGACTTAGTCAAAGTATGTCGGTTGAGTCCTGATAATTTTTTTTAATTACTTAAGTTTTACAGGTTTTGCTATCCATAATTCAAATCCTTTTGTTCCAGCAAGCTGCGAGAGACATCTACGCAAGACACAATGATTCTGTCATGTATGACATCACTGATAATGTCGTCGATTATAATGTTCTGAGACAGAAATGTTCTGATCTTTGCTCAGACGAGAGATCATTCGAGGTCGCTGTATTGGAACTCTGCAGGCAGAAACTATGTTCAGTTAAAATTGGCCCAGAGGGAGAAAAGGTTTTGTTGGAATTTATGCTATATTAAAACATTATGAATAATCTTAAAATCCTAGAAATGTTTTAGTGGATTGATTATTTTAAGATTTTAAAGTATTTCTAAATTATTCACATTCTGCATTGCTAAGCTCCAAGACAAATATTTTATTATAAATTAATTGTGTTTGTTCCTGTTATTTCAGTTGATCATGATGATTACAAACAAGACTTCAAAGTCACCAATGTCTGGCAATGAGATGAAAATTCACAAGTGAGTTAATTTAAAATCTACAAATTTGTAACCAGATATCTTCGTGTTCGGATGTTGGTCGATAAGAATGTATTTTTCACAAGTTTTTATGTTGTTGTGCTGCAGACTGAAGGTGACTCAGGCCAAAATGGAGGCTGAAATAACAAAAATTGAAAAGCAGATAGATGAGTCAGTTTATTTATTTTTTATCTTTATCAGGGTTTCACAATTTTAAGAAGTTGATAACTGCTAATAAGTCGAGATCATTGGAATGGTATTTGAAACCAATATATTTCTTAACATGAATTCAAAATGTTACTTCTACTAGGTGCATCTCTAATGCTAAAATGTGTCTACAACAAGGAAAGAAATCTATTGCAAGTTTCATTTGAAGATTATATTTTGATACAATGATCGATTAAAAATATTAAATAATAATGTCTTCTAAAGTCACTAATCTCAAGGTACTTTTAAAGGCTCTGAAGCACCTCAAGAAAAAGAAAGGTTTGGAAAAGATTTTACAGCAGAGGGATCAGGCCATCGAGAAGATAGAAAACCTCATCAGCATAATCCAACAAACAGAATCACAGAAACATGTTGGTGCCATATTTGACAAATTTATCTTTATTGTTATTTTAATGTTAATAATGCTTTCAAAGCTGTTGTGGTCAACATGTTTTAGTGAGCAGTTACCATCATGAAATTAATGTAGCACTCCTTTTATTATAAAGTCATTTGCTATGTGTTATATATTCATCCAGCTGTTTCAGTACATGGTTTTAAGGAAAAATATGTACTTATGTCACTAACTAATTTTATCACAAAAAATGTAAAACGTAACTCTTTGACAGGTGATTGACGCCTATTCATCTGGGGTTCAGGCATTCAAGGGCTTAAGAGAAAAAGCGGGTCTGACCGAGGACAAGATCGACGAGACAATGTCAGATATCCAAGAGGTGGGTTTCTTGTGTTAAGATTCTTGTTGCTAATACTTTGCTATTATATGCCCATGGATTCCAATCATCAGGATTTCAAGCTCTACATAGATACCCAACTTGTAGCTTAATTCTTTAAATCTGTTACAAATATCTAAATGCCACTATTTCTCTCAAAACTTGTAATAACCAATTAATTCAATTCCATTCCACATCTTTCCAAATGGATTTATGTATAATTTGTACTTAACCCAGCAAGTAATTCAATTGACTTCTGTCAATGCAGGCATTCGAGGCGACCGAAGACATCAACCAAACGATATCAAGACCAATCACTGATCTCAATGACATTGATCAGGATGACCTTGAAAAAGAACTGGAGGAAATCCTTGGCATCAAAGAGGAAAACAAAGATGACCAAAAAGGTGCAGTTATATTTACTATTCTGCCATCTAAAAGTTGAATATGTTCTTATCATGCTACAAAATATAATCATCTCAATCAAACGTTTCAGACACTTTGGATTTACCAGAAGTGCCCAGCCATGATCCTCGCATCACCCCACCCAGGAAAGAGAGGGTGCCATGGAACCATTAGAACCAGCTTTTGTTATTTAGATAAATTGACATTTATGTCACTTAAAACTCAAATTAAAACACATGACCAACATTTGTTACAGTGATATTAGCAATCCAAAAAAGTAGCTCACAATTAGCTTTGGTTGGATGCTTAAAACATGATCACTATAAAAGACATTGTTTGCAATCTGCAAGCCCAATATATCACATTAAATTGGTCCTTGGTGGTGCAGATACCACTAATTTCAAAGTTGGGCTATGTTAACAATGATTAAATAAAATCACCATAAAGATGCCCACTGCAGTAAATATCTCATAATTAGCTTTGGTTGGATGCTTAAAACATGATCACTATAAAAGACATCAACACTGCATCAACAACCGCAGTAAATGTGGGACAATCGTGCATGAATTAAACAGTTTAAAGGCTCAATTTCCATTCAAAAAACCATCCCTAGAATGGAAATCAGTATTAGTACTCAATAATTTCATGCATTGAGAAACTTCAGTTAAATAGCATCCGTTGCTTATCATCCTGAATCAAGAAACATCTTCAAAGGAAAAAATCCTGCAGACATAAAGATGGTTAAAGTTACTAATAAGATAGCAGG
The DNA here is from genome assembly GCA_011800805.1 of Hirudo medicinalis. Taxonomy (NCBI): domain Eukaryota; kingdom Metazoa; phylum Annelida; class Clitellata; order Hirudinida; family Hirudinidae; genus Hirudo; species Hirudo medicinalis. Next base: position 55,258 of record MPNW01000353.1, read on the forward strand.
TGCACACTTAATAAAATGCAGACAAAGAAAACAATTCAAGAAATCAGTAACAGCAACATCACATTAACCTTTCTGTTGATGAAGACTACTTTACTTTCTTCCACCTTGTTCTTTCTCTTTCTCCTTGTTTCTCTTCTTGTAACTGCTTTAGCTTGGATCTCCCTAATTAACAAGGATAAGACTCATAAAACTGAACAAAAATACTCGAATGATTCAATAACATTATGTAATAGTTTGCAAATGTCATACCCTATGAAGAGCTTGATTCTTTCTGCTGAACCGACATCAATTCCATGCTTTTGATGAAGCTCAGAGACAGGCGTTTCCAGCAAATATTTTATTCTAAACCAGGCTGATGACTTGGAAAATTAAAATGACAAGGTATTAGTTAATAAATGAGCAGCAAAATAAATGCTCAAATTGAAACGTTTTTTAATTTCTCAAGAAATTCAATCAATGAATTATAAACTTAAAAACCTGGATTTCCCGTGAAGTTACTGGGTGGAATTCAGATTTGAGTCTCCAATTGTAAACTAGGTAAAGCTTAATGAGTCTACCATTAGGGAGGGACACTTGCACGAAATCATCATGTCTAAAGTAAACTTTCCTTCCAGTCTCTTCTAGGGCCTGAAATGTAAATCTTAAATTAGTTAAATTCTGTTAGGTCATCGAAACAATCATTCAGTATAATTAATCTTCGTTCTATACCTCCCTCTCTGCACACTCCTCATAAGATTCCAGATATTCTTTCTTCTCCTTTGGAAAATCCCAATAGCCTGGGCTGTTGTAACTTTCGAGCAGCAGAATCTACCAAACACAATCAAAAGAGAACCCATTATAAAAGTTTTTGTCACACATTTTACCCACAAAAGTATGAAATACAAGAAGCTTATCATTTAATGGAGAGTTCGACCAAGCTAATACAAAGACACTCACAAAAGTACAACTAGGATCCAGCATTGCTATTCCTGCTTTGTCTGCATTTCTTTCGGAATCATAAAGCAACTCAACATGACCTGTTACTTCTTTCTCATTGAATGGATAGAGTTCTAGCTTACTCATGAGTGAACAATGAACATTTCAAGTTAGGGAAATTAACAGTAAAATATTAGATTTAAATAATGAAAAAATAGACAAAACGTTCAAATTGTAACAACTATTTATACTAAACAAGAAGGTTAAAACTTATAGGAAAATTTAATGGAATGAAATAGAAATTAAATTAATTAAGATTTAGGTCAATTTGCAATTTGTATTTTGTTTTAAAGGATATCCAAGGCAAAAGCAAGAAACGAGATGTCATAGTTCGGATGGATTCTGTCTACGAAGAAATAATAAGCCTTCTTAACCAATCCAATGTTTGTTATGGTACTGGCATCAACATCCATATCCGCGAAGAACAGTCTGAATAAAATACTCAACAATTCATGCATGTATCCTGCTGATTTAACTCTAATTTATTATTTTACCTTTTCAGAAGTCCCTTATTTCTTCTTATGGCTTTCGGAATCATAATGGCTTTAGTAGCAAGCGAGAACTAGATTTATTATTGTTTTTTTGTTATTGAATATTTTTACTAGTTCTTATCGGTGATTTAGATGTTTATCTAGCAAGCCAACTAATGATTAGAAAACTATCGTAAATCTCAAAAACTTTCTCCGAACACTCGAAGCGAACCGCTCTGGTATTTAATACGAAGTGAGGGAGAAGCCGCAATGATGAAATGCTAACTTATTTGACTAATTTATAATTGGTGCCAAATTAATAAAAATTAAACTGCAGAATGTAAGTGAAAGTGTATGTTCATGTAAAATATAGATTAAAAATTAAGCGAATGCAATAAAGTGAGAAGACACAAGTGTGTAATACATAAATTAATTTTAAGAGATTAAATAATAATTTTTAAAAAGAGCAATATACATTTGGACAATGACAATGTTCTTTAAATTGTAAATTTATTCCATTCGCTGCGTAGGACCTAGGGTTTTTTCAAAATGATCTTGTTCATTATATATTAAGAAATAATGCACGAGGGATGTGGCTAGATGCCGAAATTGCATTGTTGAAATATGTACTAAAATATAATTGTTACTCGATTGTTTTTCTAAGCTATTGCATTTGTTGAAATATAATGTACTAAAAGATAATTGTTACTCGATTGTTTTTCTAAGCTATTCCTAGCCATTACATCTCAAGCGATCTTTTACTATTTTTACTCTTATTCATAAAAAAAACATCAATTAATCCCCGTTGCACTCACTGTTCTGAGTTTAAATAAATACCGCATAAAAAAAAACTTTTTAAAAATCCTCATTTGTTTCACCATTCCAAAAATACAGTTATTGAAAATTATAGAAGAAAACAGAAACAACAGTTAATAGTTTAATAAACAACTGAATTTAACAGTCAACTCTATGCAATTAAGGAACTTGTCTACAGCCTTTATACAACAAAGTTTCTATCGACAACTTCACCACGACAAGCTACTCGCTGCAACTTCTCACCAACTCCGCGTCCCCAGAACCATGTAACATAGAACAATT
>MPNW01000353.1:69088-98083 GCA_011800805.1 Hirudo medicinalis
AAGGACTGCATAACCAAGCAACAAATAATTGTCATTAAGTTTTAATAAAACATGTCCGAAAACTATCAAAAACTCGAAATTGGTAATTTTTTAACTCAATAAATGTCGAAATTGCACATTTTTAAAGCAAACTATTATTTTATGGTTGCTATTTTTCAAGACTGAAATATTTTTAAATTATATTTTTCATTAATATTTAGGAGTAAAATGGATCCTTTCAAGCTTATGGAAGACACCGTTTCCTTCCACTTGGTTACAGTGGAACAAACTAAGGGCATGACTTCAATCGTTGTTACAGCAATAATAACATAATTTTTCACGATATTCGCTAAAGCATGCTAATTATTACTTTTATGCACTTCTGTCAAACGGAAACATTATCTTGTAACCGCATGAAAGAAACAGCCTGCAGGAAGTGTTGGACAATTAACTCTAGAATAATCCAACATGAAATAGGCTTTTGATTGGAAACTTACTCCATCAAGAGGGTCCAATTCTAAATCACTTATCCAGTTTAATAATCTGCACAAATGACAAAAATTGAATAATGCAGTTCAATTTCGGATTCTACTTGGTGGTTAAACAAGATCCAAGAGAATTTTTATGCTCATTCACCAAGAGACAAAAACTTACGAAGTGCTCAATCAAATATGAACCCATTGAAATAATCCAAAAAGCACAACACCTACAATAACCTCCCCCGCCATAAATTAACTCCATGCTGCCTGAGCTGACTTACACGACTCTAAAAACAATTCTAATCTAACTAATATTTCTTTTTAACTCGAGATTTTTTTTTTTTTACAAAATACAGACTCCAAGTCAAAGTAATGATTTTGTAATAGCACAGTTGTCCTTCTGATCAGTCAGTGTTTTTAACAGATTTTACTCCCTATCAAAACCGTCGTTCTGGGTGGGTTGGCTGATATGATGCCTAAAATGAAAATCATATTAACATATTCAAGTCAATCAAGTCATTAATAAATTAATTATTGTCAATCAGTTAGCTAATTATCAATAAAGTCATCTCACCAGGCACACTTTGCAAGGCTTGCCTGCTGTCTCACAAGTCTCTTGTGGTCAGAAAGTGAATGGGTGATCCTCTGAATGACTTCAACCTGCCTCGGAAGGAGCAGAATTGGAGGAAGATGTTCAGGCAGAAGAGTCAGACACTTTAAAGCTTCTATCCTGACGACCTGGTTGGACAAATTCCAAATATAAAATGGAGGTGAAACTTATTTACAGTTACTGATCTTGCAAAATTATACATTGTGATGACAGTTTAATAAAAATTATTTTTAACCAAACCATCGATTAAAAGTGACTGAATATATTAAGTAATATAATCAGATGTTATGCAGCAGACATAAATCAGACCCACATAATAAAGATTGAAGCAATTTTTCTTAAAATGAAATTGCCTTTAATTTCACATTCCTCTCATTTTATAAAATATTTTCAAATTTAATTAAATTGACTCACCATCTTCTCAGGGTACCTGCTTAAATCCAGGAGTCTGGGTGTAATGTCATCCAGGTACTTTCCAATCTCATCAGGTGAAGAAACAATAAAAGACTGTAGTGCTGATAATGACGGCATCCATATGTCTGGAGTGTCGTTCTTATCCAATGACCGAATAACGAGCGGAAGGATCTAAAAGGAGCGTGACTCGATGAAAGATTTGAGATATTAATTAAGCAAATCACAAATTTATTGTTGATGTGCTACATTTAAATGTAACTACAGAAACACTCTTTCAATTAAAATAAGTAATTAAATAAATTAATTTTATTAATTCTAATTGGTTGAAAATGATTTAGTTCAGTTCTTGCACAACTGGGACTCACCAGCTTCAGTTCCTGGTGAATAACCTGTTTCGGCACAAACCTGTTCATGTGAGACATGGCCTCGAGGAAGTGCTTCTTGAGTTCTGAAAATCAATCAATATTTACATTAATTATGCAAATACATTAATGAATATTAAAATTATTCATGTTTTATATTGATGCTAAAATCTTTTTTAGTCCTACCCTTTTTTAGTAAAATTGTTCAAAATGGATATACCATTTACAATAACAATATATGTTAGCAGCCCTTCTTATCATTAATATTTGTGTTGTTGAAATAATTCTTTTTTAGTGCAACAATGACAGCAAAACATGATCACAATGATACAAAATCTTACAATTATCTCAGCAAGAACTCACTCGATATCTGAACTAATAGAAATGAAACTCACCTGGCATGCACAGGTGGAAGGCATCTGTGAGCCTGTAAATGGTCAATGCAAAGAACCTCTGCTTGTACATCAGGGTGATGTTAGAATTGGATGTCGATGACAGAACCTCATCGAAATCACTGAGGACGTTTCGAAATCCCTCGCTCGAATGCTGGGACAAACGAGGTGAGGAAAGCATGTCCACCATCTTAAAATAACATTTGGTTAATTATTCAAACATATCACAATACATCCAGACAGCAAAAATAACAAATAACAAAGTTATTATAATTAAATATATTTTAACATATCACATTGTGTTTCCCTTGAACCAGGTCATAATTTACAAAAAGCAAAAAATGCCTAAATTGCAAACACTAAGAATCCTCTCAGCTGATAAAATCCAACTTTGATCAAACCTGATTGGCAAATATCATCTGCTTTCCATGGTTCCTGGCCACCAGAGCCTTGGTCACCCAACCCCAAAGAAAGCAGCTTTTCTTCAGCAGTTCTACATTTCCTTCACCTTCCTTGGAAAGGATGCTGAGCAATTCATCCTCTGTTCTTTCAATCATATCTTCCAGGAAGTCACCTTGACATGGCAGTGGTCATTGGCATTACAGTTATGGCAATGATTACAATTATGGTAATGATAATGATGCATTTTAAAATAATACATTTTCAATGCAGAAGTAACAGTATGCCTATTTAATGAAACAGAAAATTTAAATGTATGGTCATTTCACTGACAAATTGTGAAGACCTTTGTACATGTCAGTTGTACATGTCAGGACCTCTAAATGCACAAATACCAACAACATTGAAAATCTGTGACCAAATGCATTGAATTGACTTACACTGCAATGTTTTGTTGATCAGAGCAGCAAAACATTTTGAAGCCACAAGTGAAGTTTGAAAATCTCTTGCACTCCTTGCAACCTCCGAACACAATCGCATTACTTGCTCAACATCCTTCACCTGTTCCTGGTTTGCAAACAAATATTTATTAGTGTAACATTGCATGATCATGTGAATTGCTTGCTGGAAGTCTGGTCAATGTGCTTTGATTCATCAATCTCTGCTTCTTTTTTGAGTACTCGAGTGTAAATTTTATACATAATTTAAGCAACAAAAATTCATTTTGCATCATTATCTGTGAATAATAATCGTCTGCCGAAACAATTGACAGCCGATTTATAATTTTTCATTCTTCATTTTGTGCACGTATTAATCACATATCGTAGCATCTACCAACCTGATTCTTGACAACACAAACAGTGGCCAAAAGGAGATGAAGAACTGTGTTCAAACAAGGCTTGTTTGTGGTGCTCACTTCACCAGCATCCTTCGAAATTGCATTTAAATTGAATGAGTTTTCTAAAAGCAAAAATGACCACTTTGAAAGCTATTTTAAAACCCCACCTCAGCATGAATTTGCTTCAAATTCTCAAAAAAAATGGACACAATCTCCTCAATAAAAGTCACAACTGATCTGAAATCAGTAATAATCATTGTCAATTTTAAATCAATTTAATTAAATAAAATAAAATTAACAAAAAGGCTTCTATATTCCACCAAAAGTCAAGTAATGATGTTTACTAATCATGTTTTTTTTAAATAATTTTACTAATAAAGTCCACCCTTTCTGTTGCATGTCACATTGTCACCAATGAACATTGAATGCAATAAATTATTGCAACTTGTTGAAACAAAGTGTTTCTTGAATATATCCTGGTGGTAATGGCAACGGTCGTAACGTGTCGCGTTCGAAACCCAGCCTGCACTGCCGCAAGCACCCTCGGAAGGAGCGCCATATAAATGAACTACATTCACATTTTACATGTGCTTTATGTGTGTTTTACATTGATGTTACAATTGAAGTGTCAATTAATGAATAATTGTAAAATGAAGAAGTGAATCCACTCATTGATCTCAATTCAATCACCTCCTGAAGTAAAATTAATCAAAACAAATCCAACTACTGTGTTGTGTTATTTTAACTCACCCCAAATCACTCTTCTCCACCACAATCCTAATGCACGAAGCGAATTCCTCGACCAATCTTTCAACTCCGTCATCACATCCTCCAAGTTCGGTTGAATTTTTAAGAGGAGACTCTCTTGAGATTCCAAACATGGCGTCTCGACAGTCTCGGACGAATCGAGAGGTGAGGAAATCCATCGTTTCTGACTCGAGATTCGACTTGACCAGGTGAGACAGACCTCCGATGCACGACGAAATGATAAGCATTCCATGACTTCTGCTACCTGGATTGTAAGCAGGTGGTCGATTGATAAATTGTATTAGTAACAATAATGAAGCTGGGTTCATGAATGGTAATGAAGCAATCTCAAGGATGACTTGATCAGAACGAAGTACTGAAGAGAATGCTGATGACAGAACCATCAAAAACGTTTTTATTTTTTTATTAAAATATATTTTCGGTGTCTTTGTCACCACAAATCGTGAAAGGTTATGAAATCCAAACATTGATGTGATTGTTTTTTTTTAGAACTTTTAAAATAAATGAAAATATACGGGATATATATATATATATATGTATACCTGTTTCAGATATTATTTTGAACAGTTCCGAACTTGCTCTTGTGAACAATTCCTTGCCAAGTGAGATGTGAGCAACTGACATTACGAGGTGCTCAACCTTGCCAACATCACATTCTGGTGACTTAAGCTCTGCAAACAATTGCTTGATTTAAATAAAAATAAGAGGTTCTTGTCACAACGTGAATATTAAGTGACATCAACATTAGTTTACAATATTAAATTATGAACATAGTAGTAATTATGATATGACCAAGGTCAGGTTACACTCCTAGAGCAACACAAGCATCACTGGTTCATTGAATCAAGTCAAAACGTGTATTATTAATGATTATAAACAGTCATTTATGAAATATAAAAATTAAATATTGAACTTATAGTTGTTAATAATGTCAGTAATTCACATCAACCAATTTTAATGAATCACGCACCGGAAGTCAGTGATGATAATAGTTTTGGAAGGACAAGTTCAACACACAAATCCTTCCTGACCACTGAGAGGCTCTCCAGTGAACCAAGAACAGATTTCCTTTGAAAAACGTTTTTGCGGTTCAAACATGCAAAGTTAATCATCAAAAGAGTCATTGGATAAATATCATCCTAATTGTCCAGCTATGAAAGGGATGTAATTCTTTGGATGTCAGTTACAATAACAATCCTAAGCTCAATCATACAATGTGACTGTCATAAATATTGTTTAATTATTACTACATTAATTTTAGCAAAGCATTAATTAACTTGATAAAATTCTGAATATTTTTCTCATCAGCAGCTGCCACAACATCCTAACATCCAACCTGACAGCATCTTTTGTAGCCGAGATTGCAAGTTCTGCCAGGTGTTCGGCGATGCATTTCTTCTCCTCCTCCGAAAAGTAACCGCTCGAGGTGAGTACGACCGACCCCCAGGCAGACAAGGACAACAAGTCAGGACTCTGGTTCTTCCCGACGGTGAAGACGATGTCGAGTATTTTCTCCTTCCTCGACATTAAGATGGCTTGCCTGATTTCAGCAATGCACTTGATGTCGTCGTCGTTTGTGCTGCAGTCTGAAGCCAAAAACTTGTAGAATTAGAAAGCTTTTACTTTGCATTCATGATGAAGGAGGATTAATTTATATTTAATTAATAATGATAATTAAGGAAACATTTTTAAAGTCTGATTGTCAGAAAAATTATGAATCAATGAAAGAAAATGAAATCATTTCAGCAACAAGAGACCACCTTCAAGCTGGGGAATTTTGTTGGAGTCGATGAACATGAGGAGAGACCTCACAATGTGAGTTCTTGGTGTTGCCTGCAGGAAATAATTTGTTGTTCGACAGGTTATAAAATACTTTGTTACACATTTATTATCAACTGCTTCAACACAGTCATCATTTTCAAACTAATATCAAAACAAGATTTTTGCAAAATCATCATCATCACCATCATCATTCCTACTATCATTAGGGAACCACCTGTTTCTGAATATCAAACTCCTTTATTAGGGCATCCACATTTTTTCCCAAAAGATGTTCGCAGGACTGATGAGAAGCAAAAGTCACTTGGTGAAGAATTTTGATCGACTGGTGGAAGATCTTGAGACTTGTTTCTTGGAGGTATCTTGAGCAGTCTAAACATTCACAATAACGACATCCATTGATACATTAATAATAATATTTATGTTGTAATTATTTCATTTAATCTTAAAGTAATGGTTGCTGAATAAATTAAAGATGATAGCAATGTAGATTAGCAATTAATGAAAGAAAAACTTTAATTCCACGTTTCGTAGCAACATCGGAATTAAGACATATAAGGTCATTAAGGCTTTCAATCCCATGTCTGACACTAGAGTTTTCCAAATCATCTTAGTCATGCAACGGACTCTAACCAAATAAATAAATTCAATGACTGAGTTCAAATGCATCAAACCTTTGAAAATGGAGTCCAAAAAGTGGATCAAATTCTGATTTTCTCCTTGTGCTGCTGCCGTTGTTGGCTGACAACAACAACGATGTTATTTAGTATGTATGTTGTGCAAGCAAATAATAGTATGTATTTTTGATATGTATGTTGTGCAAGCAAATAATAGTATGTATTTTTGATATGTATGTTGTGCAAGCAAATAATAGTATGTTATTTGGTATGTATGTTGTGCAAGCAAATAATAGTATGTATTTTTGATATGTATGTTGTGCAAGCAAATAATAGTATGTTATTTGGTATGTATGTTGTGCATGCAAATAATAGTATGTTATTTGAAATAATAAAATAATTTGTATAGCTCTACTGTTCTGAGTGATAACCTATGTCATCATAAACAAATGCTTAATAACTTCATGTCCTTGTACATCCTTTAAAAATGATATCCGACAAAATATGAAGGACAACAACCACCACAACAACAACCAACCTGTTTCTCATTTCCACCTTCCTTTGATAAATTCCTCGCCATGGCAACAAGGGCCAACAAGCATTTTGCCTCGACATCCGTTTCAGATGAAAACATCTGAAATTTTAATTATTTATACAAATTACTTTTAAATGGCTGTTAATTGGTAAGATACCAGCACTTTGTAGTACAAGCATTCATTACGAAAAAGTTTTGAAAGGGTTCACAAGATGTATTCGTCCATTATTCTTATCTTCGCAAATGCTCGACATGTTTCATCAAGGGATAAATAAATCATTTACAAGACAAAATATTTAACCAAATCACAGAACAAAAATGTTACTAATATTTTCTTGTAGATATCTTACATAACAACTATTTACAACCTTACTTAGCTGAGTGCTGCTGATAAATCAAAATGCTATTCTAAAGCAATATCAATTGATTTATTTGAGTTTTTGTTTTTTAATTATTATTTCCTTATATCAATGATATTCAAGAAACAAATAATGTTTGAGCTCACATCACGTCTTATCATCGACCAAATTCTATCCGAGAACTCGGCAATTTTGTCGGAGTCGTACGTTTCACAGCAGGCAGTCTGAATGAGGATGAACAAATTGTTATGTTGCACTATTAAAACTACACCACAGAAACAACTGATGGAAAACTCGATGACAATAATAAGTTGTAATATCGATAACTTAATAAAATATCACCAATTAATTGTAACATTACCAAGATATTTCAAGGAATTAAAATGAAAACCTAGCAAAATAAATAAAGCAATCAACAAGCAGGCACCAGGTAGTCGAGCGAGTCCATCTTAGAGGCGACGAGGTCCGAGGACATCTTCTCGAGGAGAAGTGGAAGCGAAAAGTCCGCAAATTCCGTCGAAGAAGTAAAGCATGTTTTGAGTGCAGTCGAGAGGTCGTCCCTTGTTATCCTCCATTCGTAGTTCGACCCCTGCACGAGTAGAATATAACCCGTTATAACGTAATGATTCCACTATAATATGAATGTCATAATGGTATTCGTTAATGTAAGTCAAGGCAGGAATGTTACCATCTTCGTCATCATCATTATCAAGAGGCACTAATAATTCAAGGAACAGTTTGCACTCACCGGTGCAAAGTCAATGGGGAAATATTCACTGAGGAGTTCAAACAGGTCTTGAGCCACAGCTCCTGCAATGCACGAACACTTCACAATAACCAAACTTAACTAACCACGTCGTCGTAGGATGGGGAACTGAGAATATAAACTCAAGAAAAATATTAATCTTACTGCTGACGGTGCATGATTTATAAAAAAATAACAAAAACTGATTTAATGAATTATCCTAATGAGGAACAGAATAACAATTAATGGTAAATAATCACCCAAACAGCAAATGATCGCATGCTCAAATAAATATAATAATAATAATAATAATAGTAACAGTGATAAATGAAATAAGTAAGATTTCATCATCAATTAACTAATTTGTAGATTGTTTCAACCGACCGAGGGGAACATCGGAGGCGATGGTTGAAATCATGCTGAAGATGAGGAGCAGGTTTCGAGGGTCCCTTTCACTTTCAACCATTTGAGTGAATCCAATCACAAACTCTCCATTCATCTCTTTCAGTACTTTTGATTTACAATTTACAATATTAGAATGCACTCTTTGCAAAAATCCAATTTACAAATGAACAGCAACGTAAACAACAATTAAATATAATGTAATGCAATGTAATAAAGTGGAAATAAAAATAATGTGTTACATTTTCAAGTTCATAAATCTAACCTTCGAGGTGTACTCTGATGAAGAAATCAAAGACAGAATAAATGAGCGACCTTCCATTGTAGTCAAGTGTTTGAACTGTCAGATCCCTGAAGATGGATCGAATTGTTGACTTCATTGCAGAGGAGGATAAGGCTTCAGCCTGAGCCTAGCGATGGTTAGTTGGCTAATTAATATTATTAATTATAACAATTAATGATCTATAAACCAATTATCAAAATGAAATGAAACTAATGAAAATGAGCCTAGTGAAACAGTAATATACTCTTATCAGATCGCAACTCTGAATGCAGATACAAAACCCATAAAAAACCCATAAAAAACCCATAAGATCAACTTAAATTACTTGAGAAGCAATCCATGTGAGAATGAAGATGGTGCAAACTTACCAAAGCTGCAAAGCCTTTCAAGCTTGCAGGTGCAATGAGAAAGTTGTCTGTAAACTTTGCACAGAAGAAATCCAAGAGAACTTCAACTGGAGATTTAAAAACCATTTAAATGTTTTAACATAAAAAATAAAGGAAAATAAATTTAATTACCTTCATTTTGATTGAAAAATGAAGCTTTTAATTTGCTGACAACATCGGAGAGTAATTTTGTGGCATTGAGTCTGATATTTCCATCGGGGTCAGTTAACCCAGGTCTGCAATCAAGCTTACAAATCTAAATTCTATGACAACAATAAATAATCTGAGAATTACTTCTGACATTCTAAGGAATTATTTAAAGCACAAAAATAAAACCTATTTAAGTGCAAAAATAAATTAAGCAATACAATTAAATTTTACCCAATGCTTTGAATGAAATCCAAAAACTCAGCATTGGTCGTCTCAAGATCTAAAAAAAATAATATGCATTATATCATGTAGCAATGATGTTGCAAGTTGAGATTTAAATGCAAATAAATTCACCTCAATGTATTAAATAAGGGCATGTTAAACTTGAGGTAATGGCTGAACATAGTTATAGACAACTTTAGATCTCGAATCTAATATCTCAAAAGTTATTTCACAAAGTTTATAATGTTTTACCTGATACTATCAATCTAACATTTTCTTCCTTTAATCCATTCTCAACACAATTTTTAACGATCGTGCGAAATCCACCCAGAGCCATGTTTACTTTTGAAAACGTATGAAAGTATGCAAGTGAAAAACGCTTTCTGGGCTAGCATAAATTGTACTTTTTTATAATTTTAAGAAAATGCAATTAACAAAATGATATTAAATGTAACAAATATGTTTAAATGTTATTTATTTTTATTTACACTATCGCGAATGGAGAGTCATTTGTCCATTCGGAAATCTAATAATCAAGATTGTTAAAAACGGACAAAAAACAATGATTGGGGAAATAATATGATCTGTAATCTAATGTAACAGAAAAATAGCGAGCGTTTGGAATTACTAAAATTTGTTTTAAAAAGCTACTACGTCCGTGGGACATTATCTCAAATTTGAGATAGTGTATGAATTTACTGTCAGAAAGTGAGAAATTCCACATTTTGACCTTCGTATCAGAAAAAAATATATTTAACATAAACAGGGTACATGCCGTGCCCAAGATTGAAAGCGGTGGGCTCTGGTGACGGGTGGCCAGATTGTACTGTATGATCCCTTAATTTCACATGACCTCGGACATGTCTAACCATAACCATTTACTACGATTTTTTCCAGCTAAACTTAGAAGCAAAAAATAGGACCGAAATAGGCAGACAATCTAAGACCTTTTAGCAGCTGAAAACAGTTGAAGAAATAGTTATTTTTTCAGGGCTATTTATAATTCAATCAGATATAAATAACAGCATCAAGGAAAACAAAAAAATGAAGGCTAATTAAATAATGACGACGCGTCAAACTTTCTTTGCGGAACTTTCTCGGAAAAAATAAAAAGCACGAATAATTAGAGTAATTATGAGTAAACATATCAGAACAAACCAGGAAGCTTTTGTTGATGTTATGAGATGTCACATCACGATAGATTCATGATAAATCAGTGTTATCAGGTGGTAATAATGAATATCAATTATCTGATATAGAATATCTGATCCCACCACAGACTTTTAGCGTTAAACTTCTCAGAGGCTTATGAGCCGTCACAAATTTCAGTAATTACCACGAGTAGCGTAAAGTTTTACGTAATAACCACGACACTTCACAACGTCTATTTATAAGTATGGAAAAAACGGTTTGTAACTTTAAAATGGGAGCTGACACTACATGCTTTCTCAGTCGAACTAGTTGGATATATCAGCTTGCACATGTAAAAAATGTAAATCTCTTTAAAATATTTGATTTCAATGTTAATATTATTGTCAATATTATTTGTTATTGGAGTCGATTACTTAAAAAATGAAAAAAAACCAAGCTGATGACTAAAGGTTGGCCAGATAACATTTCAAAATGTAATTTTAAATAAATTATTATTTGAAATTCTTCTACGGATGCAAACAGGGATTCCAGACTTTTATTATAACCAACCATTCCTATCTTTATCTAGAATGAAGTTTCATGATTTTGCTAATTGGGAAGCAAATTGATAGATAAAAAGACAAATAAATGCAATAATAATAATTTAAATTCACATTTATTTAAATTTTTATTATTATTATTATTATTATTAATTATTAATTTATTAAATTATTTAATAATTTATCGTCAATGACGATAATTAGTTTTATTGTAGCAAAATGTGAATATTGAGTGATGTCATTAGTCTCGAGATTAAACAAGAGGAAAGTGCAGAAAAATTCTCAGAAAATATTGTTTTATTCGTCCCTAGGACAAGTTAATTGCAGAATCGAGGACCAATTAAGTTTCTACGAAAAACAATTGAAAGGGCTTGGTTATCTGAGAGAATAAAGCTTAAAACAAAATAATTGTTTCAGATATCATTTGCACTAATGTTTGTTGGTTACTGAGCTACCTATTGCCAGTTATTTTCTAATAATATTAATACCATAATATTTAAGTTCTCCAAAATTGCAGCATCTCAAATTGATGCCATGGTTGAATTGGATTAGGTAAAAGGAACGGTGTGAAGAGAAATTCAGTTCCTTCCCTAGGTCTAAGTTCTTTTGAGGTCCCTTTGCACGACATCTGATGGTTTTGTAGTAGAAAATACAGGTTATTGTTAGCAATAACATCGTTGCTATTATTTATCATAACTATTTAAGACACTTCTCACAGAGTAGCTTTTAAGAATGTAAGAAACTATTAAGAAATGTAAGAAGTTTGTTTTCTGATATTGTGTTCAACAAAATCAAATAAAAAAACATTATACATGTTTTTAAATTTTGTTTTTTGTGCATTTTGCAACAATGCAGGAGCATTGAGTTCAAGCATTTGTTTTTGTTTCTTGAATTCTTAAACTTTTGATCAACAAAACTTTTAAATTGCATCAGTAATTTCTCAGATATTAAAGTGGATTTCCTAACAAATTATCAGTACTTTTTAAGATGAATGCATCAAAACGAAGCTTTGCCATCTCAACCACTCCCACTTTGTCTTATTCTGTTGGAGCTTTGAATTTTCTGAAATTGCTGTTGAATGTTGATCCCCAATCATACGTTGGACACCCATATGTTGATATAAAATAATGGTATAATATAATGAGGTAATTCCCGACAGGTTGACATGTTGCGGTCCAGAAGCAAGCATTGGACACATAAATTTGCAAAAATTTCAAACTATTAAGTCCAAAAACTAAGCAAAGTAAACAAGCACTTAAAAATTTTTTTTAAAGACACACTTTTGTGATTCTTGCTATCTGCGCAGCCTTTTAGGTGCTGAAACAAGCGAGGTCTAAATAAAGCGTTTGAACATCTTTCAACAGCTACAGGCTCAAGGACAGCTCCAACGAGCATTGAAACAGCCAGCGCTATTGTCGACAGCTGTTGCCTTTCAAATCACCAAAATTAGACTCAGCAAGAGTTCAAAAAATCATTTATTGTTTCAGTATTCGTACTGATATTCTCCAGATATTTCCTCAAGAAATACCTCGAAGGATCGAAAAATCTGTCAGTTCAGTGAAAGTAGCAGGAATCAATGTTATTTCAAGTAGCATCGTGCCCTGCCCTTTAGAATTCATCGAAGCGTGACGCGTAACACCCACTGGCGTTTTAAAGTCTGTCAGTTCGTGTCAGACCAATCCTTCCATTCAGTATCCATAAGCACGCTTTTGTTCAATTTGACGTTCCATTAAAGCCGTGGGTCATCAAGAAAAGAAATTATGCTCAATGTAATCTTGTGGCTAGCGGTTTATAAATAAATCACGAACATCCAAAATATTCATTTTATCAGTTAAATATAGCAATTAGGCGAATAGTTGCTGGGCAAGAACCCTTCTCGGAAAATCCGCACTTTCGATTCTCAACTGGCTCATGAATACATACACTATCTATAAATAGTCTTGATTTTTTATTCAGCAATTAATGGCCAGGGGGTGACCTACAAAGGTTCGCAGGTCCTTTGAAAGAGGACGAATCTTCTATCAAGTTTTTGCATAGATTTTTATGGAACTTTTAACGGACGCGGAAGGATGTAACTTTTGCTTTGAGAGCTTTTTTCGGACTTTTGATGGATGTTTCAAGTCGGTGGATCGAAGATTAATCCTTGTTCTTTGATCTTCACTAGAGATTTGTGAAACCTGACTGAAATCAAACTGCTGCTTCATGAAAAGTAAACAAAGAAGAAATAATATACGTTTGATTAACAAAATGTTATCATATTTATATTAATTAATTATTATGTTTTTATATTTAATTTATATTTTTCTTCAATAAAAAAATACTTAAAAAGTTAATTCTCAAGTGTTTAATATTCGAAAACAATCTTCAATACAGCCTGACTTATCAGAGAAGTGAGACAAAAATAGCTCGATGGGAATTCATTCAGGTAGTTCTCTTGCTAATAAACAGTAACAACAGCGATTACAACTCCAAATCCTGGAAGTGAGCAAAGCACATGATTATTTGCAATCATCTTGCAAATGTACTTCGTCAAACATGCAGAGTTTTCCGAATAAAATGGGAATATTAATGCATTGACATAATTACTGACATGGTCTGGGTATATATAAAGACACTTCATAGGCTAGGCTCC
Organism: Hirudo medicinalis; assembly: GCA_011800805.1. Lineage (NCBI taxonomy): Eukaryota > Metazoa > Annelida > Clitellata > Hirudinida > Hirudinidae > Hirudo > Hirudo medicinalis. Next base: position 83,131 of record MPNW01000353.1, read on the forward strand.
TTTGTAACTTGCAAGGGTTCAGGTAATTGCAACCATTCGCAAGTCGTTCTCGATTAGTTTCGCCTTTTAAGAGGCCAAACTCCTCGGTCATACAGTAATTCGACTAATTTCCTATTTCTCGGACGAGTAGTTATTGGTAGATCTCCGAATAAACGCCTGTACATCATTCGTGGCAATCATGCCGGGCATTGAGTGTCTCAGTGGGGAGAAGGTTGCTAACGCCATCGATTCTCATGAGCGATTAAACGGTAGGACCAGTTCACAATCTTGCCTCGTCAGGGAAAAGAGACGACAGGGCTCGTCTCCTGTCATTAAGTTGATTGCCATCGCCCTTGTTGTCGTACTCGTGCTATTCTTGGTCGGAGCCGCCATCGTGTCCTCTATCGTCTTTTCCATCTTGAGGAAGCTCCAGAATAGGGTAGAGACATTGGAAAGCCGTGTTCACTACTTGGAAGGAGACCAGGAAATATTTCCACAAGAAGTGAGATAACCTTAACAAATAATTAATCTTGATAACCTATTTTCTTCTAAAACTTCTAAAAGGTTTTTAAAGACTTTATTAATCTTTGCCCATGCATTTTTAATTATAAATTTCTACTCAAACAACTACGAATTTCTTTAAAAATTTAAACAACGTGGAAATCAGGTTGAAGGTGACGTCATTTCCAATAATGTCTTCTCCATTCATACATCCGTGGAAAGATCACGTGATCAATTACCTGATTTTCCTGTGGCTTGGAAATCACCGGGCCGTAAAAAGAGGACCCTCAGAAAATCGTCACATGATCACAGAAGCAAGGTACTTTAAATTTTAATGTGTATTATCATCCTCATGAGTGTATGGTTGAAGAAATTGCTTTTGGAATTGGCTCTCGTCAGTACTCGACTGGCAACTGTCCTAAAAGACAAACCGATTCATAGGATGTAGAATAAGATAATACTACAAGGTGTTTTTACAAGCTGAATCTGCGGTAGAAATATGTGATATAATTAATTTAATTCGTTAACCCCTTACAAAATAGAAGGTAATCAGTCCGTCATTTTAGTAACCTGACGGCTTGTATTTATTATTCATAGACGTAAATAACCAGCTAACGAGGTAATTGCTCAAATGATCACAGCTGAAGATCTAATGTGGAGTAAAAATTATCCCTTGATTGTGATAACAGGAGCGCATGAAATAATTACCAATTTCCTTACCCGTTCAAAAAAATACATCGAAACAAACTTTTACTGCGACCATTAAACCTACTGTTATCTTTATTACCTCTACTATTATAATTATTGTTATTATTTTTTATGCAACAGACCAAAAAATCCGTGGTGCCGTTGGCCTCAATACACATGGAAATGGTCAGCGGTTATCAGCGCAAGAAGCGAAGTGAGTCCAAACAACGCGATATTTTGGATTTGAAGATGGTCACAGGTCATTGAAGTTAAACAAATTTTTAACCCTTTAAATCCGAGATGTAAACCATAATAATCGCATCTAAATGCGGCCTGCTCTTATTTACGCTCTTTAGATGGTGTAAAATCTCATTAGCAGAATTTAATTTACTTGCATTTCTCACTTATTAATTCTGACATTAAGATCGTAACGATGTAGATCCATCCGCAGAAAACTCTAATCACCTCCTGTGGAAGGTTTCAGACTGGGTTCCTCAGCGTAATAGGGACAACTACAAACTCGAGGACTCCGAAGAACTTGCTGGGATCGGCGTCAGGCGAAAGGGACTTTACTTTATCTATGCCCAAGTTTGTATTTATTAAAAATGGCTACCCTAGCGACGCCGATAGGACATAACATGGCGTTCTTTAGTAAACATGTGAATTAGCATTTTTGATATCCATGCAAAATCTGACGACTTACTGAGATCAAGTTACTTTTAAGTAAAAGGCATTTAAGCAATCGTTTTCGTTCGAGGCGACGTTCGAGTTAAATAAGTTACGAATGCTTATTCGTTTAAGGTGGTGTTTCGTAATCTCGGGATGAACAACATCGTCTCCATCAAGACACCAACACGGGAATTCACGAGATGTTACGATGGTGTGGACCACGTCGATGATACGTCAGAAAAGCTCAAAACTTGCTACACAGGAACTGTGGCACTCATAGAAGCCAACGAAACCGTCACCGTACACAACTTGTATGGTCACGAAATACACACGGAATCTGTCTCAAACTTCTTTGGACTCATAAAACTCTCTGACATTCCATGATGAATTGACATCAACGCACTGTTACTAACACCTAACTCCTGCAACTTATTCGTTCCTAATGTAATTAATTCTATAATACATGATTTGCTGAGGAGTGCAATTCCTCAAAGTCAACACAAGCATTTAAAATTCTTTTTATTATCAAGTACTGAACAAAAAAAAAACCATGTTTCTCATAAAAATCAGATGAGATGTATTGGAAGGCACAAAGCTTCAATCACTCAAATGCAACTAAAGGCAGATCTTACTAACGAGATGAAGAAATCCTTTCAATATTATGTATGTCAGGAAAATAAAATCAAACAAAAAAAAATTGATCAACTCGGGATGACTTGGCTTTTTTATTCAACAACATCTTGTACTTAAACAACTTGTACTTGAGCGGAACCTTCCTTGTCTAGTTCTCATTTCTTTGCCACCAACTTTTGCTTCCACTCCTCAAATCCACCAGGATAGTGACGAGCCCTGGAGATTGAAAATAAGTCATTGTCCCTCAATCATTTTTACATTAAAGTTGTAATTGTATTGATCCTGTAGCAGGCAATTCTCATTAAAACTTGCAAATTAGAAAAAACGAATAACCCCTTTTCAACAGCCACTAAAATGTGTCAGCGTATGAAAGACATCATAAACTAGTTGGTAATGCAAAGCATAGTCACAATGACATCCTTGAAATTAGTCGAGTCAAATGACCTCAAGCAATTAATGAACCCTCAAAGTGGTTATTTGGTCAGAAGCCATAATCAAGTCGTGCAAAGGAAAGTATTTACACTGACTGAAATGACCATAGTCAATTATGTTTTGCAACAAAAATATTAATGCATGAAGCTAAAATTATTGGTAATTATAAACTAACTATAACAATAAAAATGTACTACCATAGATTTTATTACTTATAGAAAAAAAGATTTCAGAGATAAATTTTTGTAACAAATGTTTATCAAGTCATGATCCAACTGCAATAAGAAAACTGAGCCATACAAAGCAATCGTCAAAATAATAATAGTTACTGAAGTACAAATCCTAATACTTTGCAGAACAACAAGTTAAGATACTTCACATGTTCAAATAATGCTATATTAATTATGAAGTCAAAAGTTCAGTTGTTACTTTTTATATCCCATCTTCTGGAGTATTTCAAGAGCTGCTGAACTTTTAACAGAAGAAAGTCCATAGAAAACTATCAGGTTGGACTCATCCAACATTGGTTTCTTCACTTTGTAGGTTTGCTGGAACTCTTCATCAGGCAAGACCATGCTTGACTTGAGTTTTGTCACTGAAATGGAAAGAAACATTTACAGACATACAAGTCACAAGTCCTTCTAAGACAATAGAACAATTGATCTAACTCACAAGGAATATTGATGGCACTTGGTATCATTCCGGTTTCATTGATTTCCGAGGCATCACGCACATCAAATAAAAATTTCTTTTCTAACTCAACGAATGCAAGCAACTCATCGTAAGCTATTTCAGTCTTCTTTGGTGCTGGTACCTTTTCTTCTGAGTTTTTTTCTTTTAGCACTTCCTCATCTAAAGAATTGAGGTCAACATAGTCATAATAAAATATTAGTATAAAATGATTAGCTTATTAGCTCCATCCAATTAAAATGCAAATTGCAAGAGATCATACTTACTTGCAGAGGAGCAGAAAAGCCTTGAGGCGTTTATGTTGAGAAAAGACTTGCGAACTATTGTTGAAGACTGCAGAAGTTTGCTAGGCGTCCTGCATCGCATGTTACCTAGTTTCTCAACAACACTGATAATGCCTAATGATGGGGCGTATCCAGACATTGAATTTTGAACTATACGACGCGCAAAACTTTGATGAAGGCTTGACAATGTAAATGCCCTTGATAAAGGTTTTACAATAACGGGACCCGACATTGTTTTGCAAATGTGTTTAAATGAAGAAAGCTATACAAAAACAACGCAACCGAACCACTGCACCTAGAAGTCTGACGAAACAAATCTAGACTGCTCAACGTAAACATTTCCCCATAGATAGGTTAGCATGGTTGCTAGTTTTAAAAAATATAATTTAGCTTCATAATTCTTCATATATATGTCAAACTTATTTATTACGTATGACTTTTTGGTTTATAAAGTTAACTTTACATCTTTTTTCCTCACAAAACCATGGTTAGGTGATGCACCTACACTATTTTAAAAAACTACTTAAAACCTACCTGTTCAGTCGATCGTCCTGAATTCAATTTTTGATTGTGTTTGTTTTTAATCATTACTTTTTACTTTTTACTTTTTACTCTCACTCAATGATTGAACTTAANTTGTTTTTAATCATTACTTTTTACTTTTTACTTTTTACTCTCACTCAATGATTGAACTTAATTGCTGGCGATGTTTGTCATAGTGCCTGCACATCCCATTGGGATAACTTGTGCACTCTAAATATGGACTAAATAAATGTAAATAAATATATATTCTAAATTGTCTTCCGCCAGCAGACACTTAAACAATGGCAAAAGCCTAGTCTTTAAGGTAGCTGAAGTTAGCAGACACTCAAATTTATTTTTAATTGCGAAGTTTTAAATTATAATATTTGGAAACTACGTTTCAAATGCTTTTTAAAAATGTTCATATATCAATTGTACGAAGTCTTTTAGTTTTTTTTAAATTAATAGGAATTTGTGGAATTCGTTTAAAAGTCCTCTTATTCAACAACCATGCAGCCCTGACTGATCAAATGTGCATCAAAATGTTCAAGATTTCTACTTTCGAAATATTTATATACTTTATAACGTCGTGGAATTGTGGTGTGATTGCCCAATGAAACTGGAGTTGAGAATTTTAAATGAAGAATCGTTGCTTTTGTAAACTTCAGTTCTTATCTGATAAATGTGTTCATAAAGGTGGATTTTAAAATGCATTTATTTTCTACTTTTTTTGCACTAATTAATTGTCTTTCGCAGTAAAGGAAATGAAAGGACGACATGTCAGAGGAAAAGAAAGAGATGAAGTCTCGTCTCCAAAGAGTTGATTGGACGGAGTCCATGGGTTTTCATTCTTCATTGTAGGGAGTCCCTTACAAAGGAAGTTAGAGAATCAGGAAATAGGGTTGGAAGACCATCTGAAAATGTATTATAGTTAATGAAAATAAATTACTCTTTATTCATTACATAATTTGACAACAATTTCGTAGGTATTAAGTAGAATAAAACTTGATGCCAAGGCAATGAAGAGGCCACACCAAAAATTGGGGAAAAGTCTGAGGTTGATTGGTAAAATACAAGTAAGAATATTTTGATTACTTTGTTTTTTATAATTATAAAAGTAAACTAAATTAAACCACCCCAAATAAGCAACCACTTGACTTGAAATGAAAAATTATCCGATGTCAATATTCCTACTTTCATCAATTTATTAAGGATATAGTAATTTTACGTTAAAAATAAACTTAAAAACCTCCCTAAACTACTCGATCTTAAATCCGAATTATGCGCGCATGACTCATAGATAAATGTGGTTTTTTTTTGGTTGAGTTGCTAGTCGTTCATATATGCTTTTCAGAGTTCAAGAATTCTTGTTAATTGGGCTTTTTTTATATTATGAAAATTTAACGGTTTTTTTTTACCAGAAAAAAGGAAGTGATCCAAGTGAAATGGAACTAAACAAGGAATACAATGTATTTAAGCACACCGTATCTAAAAAAACAAACCGCGTGGACCATTTTGGATGCACTGTACCTGTTCATTGAAAAAAATGTGTCAGTGAATAAATCAGTAACAACAAAGTCCCAATAAATTATTCCTCCCACAAAAGTGAAAGCATTCATAATTGGAAAAATGTCAGAAAATCAGAGAATATTCGAAATTTTTGTTGACGCTGTCATTGCTTCTCGACAATGGACTTCATCAGCCTGCTACAAAATTGTTTGATTGAATAAACAGCAAATAGCAGCAAGACATCAGTAAATGCAAATATTCCTCCTATAAAAGTGAAATAATTACGCCATTTTGCGGATGAATTTAAAATGCGTTCACAAGCCATTAATGGCGCAAAAATTCAAGCACATCGTCACTGAATCACCTAAAAACCTGCCGTGGACTTAATGACCTCTCATTTGCATCAATGATTTATTGTTCGATACCCAATATCAATAAATTGATTATTATTTTGTTAAATATATTAAAAAGACTAGTCCATGCTCTAGTCGTAATCCGATAGAAAATGATGACATTGAACGCATTTCTTCTGCTAGTTTTGATTCTATGTTTTTCAGGTAAGAACTGTTTTATTTATAAATTCAATTAATGTTGTGTATAGGTAAACATTAGCTATTTTTTGTATTATTATAAAACACTTAAAAAATGCCTAGAATAATTATAAGTTTTTATAAATATAAGGAATGAAATTATTTTAATTTGTTCGCGGCTGCCAATGATCATGACAAAGTTGTAATTAGCTTAAAAACGGAAAAAAAAAGCCTTTGTCTTTACTAAATTTCAATAAACCTATCTTGCAAAGTGATTAGTTTGAATAGAGGTGACAAAAGCATGTATAGATTATCTTGGAAACATATTTCTCGTAAAATGAATTCTAAGATTTCCAAGACAATCGCTCTATTTTGTGACTTTTTGTCGTATTTCGTACTTAGCGGTACTTGTTACAAATTGCTTTCGAAGTTCTTCAGGTCGATGGGAGATTGTGTATCACTGCCAAGAAACAATAACATTATCCAACGTTACTTATTTTTAACATTCTCATTTAAGCAAAACGTTCTGGTGTATAACATGCCAGAGTATTCCCGCAGGCCATAGTATACCCGGGGTGAAACGGCTTAGGCTAGATTATACTCGGGTATATTATGGCCTAGGCTAATTTATACTTTGGGGTATATTATGGCCTGAGCTAAATTATGCCCCTCCAGGCCAAATCATACTCCTATGATAGTAATAGTGTTGAGCGATATACCGCTCAATACATGTACACATATTATACACATGAATTACTAAGTTTTTCAAACATTTGACTTAAAACTCTGTGATACTAAGGGAATGCAGTTTATCAAATCATATTATAAATAAACAAAAAATAATGATAAAATTTCAAGTACTCTCAAATGTTCCAATCTAAGAAACAATTGCCTTGAATGATGTCTTTAATCGGAACAAAAGATAAATAGTTTTATTTGATAAAATATGTTGCTTTTTTGACCTAATTAAATATTTAATTGTGTTTGGATCATTTTTTATTATCATCAATGAGAAGCTTTATAACCAAATCAATAAGTCAACAATATTTGAATAAATAAAGTTTTCAATCAAAATACTTTTCTTTTGCATTTAACGATACAAATATTATAAGGGTAACATAATAAATCAGTGAGACAGTAGTCTGCTTTGATTGGAGCGCTGAAACTAGCAAGGTCCAATTTAGGCAACTTATCCTGCATTCAAACAACACAATACATCTTACAATACAAAAATCAATTTCACTTAACTTTAAAATACGAAAAATATGCTTTTTTTCTAGTTTAAATCAAACTGTTTTTTAATATAATCTGTCAATAATAAATTACATAAAATACAGACGAAAAACAAATTTTCATTTATTTTTGCCGCTTTTGAAAATAAACAAGCCAACATGGATGCCTAAAGCTTTACAATCTTATAGTTATCAAATCGACTGTTTCTACAATGCTTAAAATTATTAAATTGAGATTCTTTCACATGGGGTATAATCTGGCCTGGAGGGTATGATCTGGCCCAGTCTATTTTAAACCCATGGGTATAGCCTAGGAGACTATACCCCCGGGTATAGCCTAGGAGACTATACCCCCGGGTATAGTTTGGCCAAATCCGGGTTTAATTGGGCAGGGATTATTTTAGCATGCTACATCGGCATTTATTTATTTGTACGTTCACTCCGATGCAACCCAATTTCCTTTGACCAATGATAATATGATGAGGACTCTCTCATTTCATATTAATTGTTAAATTTTGTGAAGTAATTAAAACGAATTTGCAATAATTTGCAGGCAGGCAGTTGGGACGATTCTGCATATTAGTGAGTAGAATAACCACCACGGGTGTTTTTAATGAAACTTCTAAAATCCAAATATTAAAATGGAATTATTCTATGATTTAATAATTGTTCCTTGCACGGATCAAATGAATGTAATAATTATTAATTAATTAATTAATTTTCAATCAATCAGTAATTATTATAATGGCTTTCATTATATTGTTACGCATATTCGAAATTATTTGCAGGACAGTAATTGTGCCTATCCACTGGAATGTTCGTGGTTCGAATGCGGTAAATTATGGATTATAAGTTATATTTAATAACCGTTGGATTTCGATTGCAAACTGTTGGAACTGCTTTTCATTTATAACATTTATTTGCAGCTATTGTCCTTGGATGACATCGTCCGTCGTGGATGCAATAATGCATTGAATGAAATCATGAGTGTAATTTAAAAAAACAATGCAAGCAAGTAAACATTCACCTTTTGAGCCAATTTCTAAAATAACTCAATTCACAGGAACTTGTGCATTTTTTATATTTTAAAATATATTCTTCGAAATTTGATTTTTTGAAAATATAATTCTGTGCCTTTCAAATGGCTAAGACGTTGACTTCCAAGGCTCATAAAATTTTGATGTTACGAAGCAAGAAGCTAAAGTCAACCTAAACGAGACATGATACCTAAACCATCCTAACTCACGCCACGAAAACCATAAGCGATTTTATGAAGAATTCATTCGTAAACCTGTCTGCAGAGGCTGATTCATCAAATTTTCAGACTTGAACTGCTGCCCAATTCCATGCCCAACTTTATCGAAATAACGTAATCAAAGTTAACTAGAAGCAATAAAATTTAAACCATTCGAAACTTTTGGGAAAAGAAGCGATTGGCTTTCCATTAGAAAATTGTTTCTCGTTACTATCTGTTGATTGGTTGGTAATTACTGTGATATCTTGCATTAGTTGCGATATAAGAGGTGATATATTTAATCTAGTAAAGGTGTAATAATATTTAACGGCAGTGGTGCGATGTTCAACCTAAACTTATTAGAGAATGAATAAACAATAGTGATTCGAAGATTGCATCATTCATAAAATTTGCGAGAACATTTCATCACATTAAAAAACCTCTCCAAATTGAACACAAAATATCGAATGTACCAAATAAAGCGGATTTCAATCGGAAAATCATTAAACCATTATTAATTATTACTCAAGCTTTTATTTAAGCTTCCTCATGTTATTTCGCTTTTTATTATTGTTATTTTAATAGTTTGTTATAATACATTGTTATAGAATAAATAATGACAACATTTCTTTAAAATTTTTCACTAAAAAAATCACTTGTTTCTTTCAAAAATTCAAGTCATTAATCATCTGTTTAAAAGTTCAGTAAGAGCTTAAAAAGGGAAGTTGCGCCATTTCAAATCTCTCGTCTGAGTAGTACTAATAGTTTCATCTGTGAACAACAACTTTCGCGGTGTCCACGTCCAATTCCAATATCTCCAAGTCTGATAATGAGTGTAATTGTTGCTGAAATAAAATTAAAGAGGAGTTCAAGTATGGATTATTTATAGAGCATGCATCCTTGCATGACTTTATTTAACTTATAAATGGATCATTTACATAGGATAAGGAATATATTTGCATTTGCAATTTAACAAATGAGAATAAATTTCACACAAACATTCTGTAAATAAATAAAATATTTTGAGGTGTTATATAATTAATATTATTACACTAAAATAATAATTATATAATAAATATTAACAATAATAATTTAATAAAACAACATAATAATAATAAGTTCATTTATAAAGCGCCATTAATATCACGAACAAGCTATAAATTCTACTTGTACCTCTTATTATCTTTTACAATCTTTTCTTTTAAACTTAGTTGAAGCAGGATAATATCTCTTAATATGTTATCAACATTTCGAACAGACTCAATCGATTTTCATTTGCGCTTCATTCAAGTTATAGAGAAGACCGTCTGTTACATATTTCCAGCTGGTCGAATGGGCTTTAAAACTCTATTACTGTCTGAACATTTGTCTCATTCGACTTTTAGCCATTAGACGTTCAACATTTTTTATGACATTAAATTTTTAATAAACGCTATTAACAATTATTTTGCTGTAATAATTAATTATTAATATTAAACTGTTATTTAAGTTAAGACATCAAAAGCTTAAACAATGCTTGCATTCGCACCATTATATAAAAGCACTAGCAGTTCTAACCGGAGTTTTGTTCATAAACAACATGTTTTTGATCTCCAAGTCCAAGGCCTTAGCTATCATCTCCTTTTCTTGGAATCTCTTCTCTCACGAAAAGAGTGCTCTCACAACTACCAAGACATTTTTTAAATTAAAATAGCGATTTATTCAAAATTATGACTTTCCAATTTTATTTGAATCATATTAGGACCAGTAAAATTGCAAAGTATTGTTTGAAAATTTATTTTTAATTTTCTTTCCAATGAATCATTCAAATGGGGTGCTGTAACTCTTCCAATCTTTCTTCTCGTGTCTAAGCACAGGTGCAAGGATATTCGCATCCATATTCATCAAGTTTGAATCCATTAGGACATAGGATCATGCATCGGATAGGGCTGCAAACTGTGTGAATAATTCTTATTCAACAAAGTATTTTGTTATTATTTGTTAAATAAAGTATTAAATAAATTAACTAATTTAATTAAATATTTTGAAGGAAGTAAATTATTTTACTAAAACTCTTAAATGAAACAAACCGCATTTGTCATCTTGACAAACTTGTGCTGGAGAACACTTTGCATCCTATAATTAATCATTATTCATTAAAAATTAATGATGATAATAATAACAACGATAATGACATGTTCATTAGTCGATGTTATTAATAATATTTAAATTATTATTATGAATATTTATCAATTGAGGTAATCGAAGAAAATATAAGATCCAACCCCGCAGAGTTCATGTGTGACTTCTGCTTCTTCATCGACTATAAAATTTACAGGCAACCAATATTTAATTTGTTACTTAATAAACATACCAACGTGTAAACTACTGCAATAACGTACCTGCCCTAACGACAAGAACAAAGGCAAGGAAAAGGCAACAAAGGATTGCAGTCTTCATCTTCAATAATCTCTGCCGATGAATTTGATAGCAATTAAATGGCTAAAGTTTAACAATAGCAAGAGCTTAATTTGTATTTCGTCCCATGAAGCCTTGCTTTAACAATCCTTGCTTTAAATCTAACTAGCAAATATAATTTTTTCACAAGCTCTTACGTGTTAAATAGATAATTATTACGTAATTTAATTAATTTAAATTGAATATTGATAAAAATTTACCGACAAGCAATCTGTAACAGGCAGCCTAAATAGCATACGGATGGTGGGCATATATAGAGAAACGTTTGACATGTCGTGAAGTGTTTATGAATGAATAAATATCCGATATTGATCCGAAGAGAATTAAAATATCATTTGTCTTTCACGCATCTCGAACCCTATAGACACAAAAATGCTGACATTAATTGTCTGCCATCTTTAGTTGATTTTGTTCAACTATAATAATAAAATATATTTTTGAAGATTCAAGGAAAGTCCTTTTCATTATAATTTGTCGTTTGTTAAATGTATCAAAACTTAAAATATGTTGAGCCGAAAAATATTTCACCCAGGTTTCAAGCGGCTTAAATGTTGATTTTAATACCTCATTGGCGAGTTTTGCCTTGTGGGGTGTTTTAAGATTATATTTATAACTTACTTAAAACTTGCTTGTAACTTTATAATTCACCAACAAAATAAATGCATTCTCTATTTTAACAAATTCTTTTAGAATGAAGAAATTTCTAATTCTGCCGCTTTTCAAATCCTTTTGCACACGTGCATGAATATTCACAACCATTTTCATCTCTTTTGAAACCATATCGGCAACCAATCCTGCAGTGAATCTGCGTGCACACTGCAATAAAAATAGATTTTAAGCTTAAAAGGCAAAACATAGCAAACCTTTACTTATGAAATGATATTTTTGACTAAAATAATTTTAAGAAAAGAAATTATTAGTGGTTAAAATCTTTGAATGTTTCCGAAAAATATTTAGTAAATATGGTAATATTTAGTAAAAATATTTTACAGATTGTATAATGTGCTAAAATGTTTTTACCTTCAATAAAATTGAAACAGTAACAATTAATTATACTAATATAAACCTCTTAAAAGCTTTAATTGCTAAGTTGGCTATTTTTGAGCACGAGATCATACAAACCACATTGATTATTCACACAATCTTGAGCTGCAGAACATGATTTCCCCTTAAAATATTCGAATTAATAATTCAATAAAATAATTCTTAATTCTACATTAACGATTTTGACTCGGAATGCGTGATGTTGATAAATTAGAATGTTGTTGAAAAAAGGCGACAGTGGGAAAAAGATATTTAGCTAAATGAATGTATTTATTCAAAGGTAATTCAAAAATTTACATAATTATACAGATTTAAAGTTATATGGATGTAGTTTATGTATTATTATAATATTATCGTTAAAATACAAATTGACATCTTTATATTTATTTAATCATACCCCACACAGTGTTTCTACATCTGAAAATGATCCAGAAATTTAATATCATCCTATATATGCTAATACATAAATGATTTTAATTTGAAAATAAAAGTTATTATTGCTTATAAATTCGCAAGTTAGTAAGTTAACTAATAAGTTTATTGAGCAGCTATTCAGTGAACAGAACTGAATAATCGAGCCAAGTATTTATTTCTGTGGATCTGCAGGATTTGTAGGATCTGATGTGGAATGCTATAACCTTAATTATCTGCCAAAACTTTTAAATATAACAAAATAATAGATAATCAATATAAACTAAATTGCAAAAATTAATTAATGATTTGTTGCCAGCGTTACAGCAGTATAATAAGAAGCATTGTAATAATAATAATAACTAATATATACTATAATGAATTACTAATAGAGAAGCAGATAAGCAGATAAGAGAAGCAAATAATAGAAGTCCTCATACCCTAAAATCGTATTAATGTGAAGCTAATGTAATATCAGTATATAATATTAGTAAAGTTTATATTTATTATATTTAAGTTATATCATTTGAGTAATCGGAAAGACCTACCACCTCCAAGAACCATGGTTGCAAGAAAAAAAGAACAAAGCGCAATGGCTTTCATCGTAAAGATTCTGGATAGACTTCTGCATTAAAAATTTGGTTTTAAATTTTCACCTTATATAATTTGCGAGGATTCCATTCTAAAGCAATGAATTAGTTTTTGCAAAAATTGCAAAAATAGTAATGTCATTAGATGCACTTATGTAATATCACTTTTTAAATACACTCGTACAATGATAATATATTTCCCATTTGCCTTACACAATGGTAATGTAATTTCCCGCTATACTTAATTTCCTACTCCGACTGTAAGTCAGTAGGTTAGGCAATTTCTGAAACTACAGAGGAGTGAAGTTGGCTTGTAGAAGAATGTAGCAGGTGGCTCGGAAATTAAGATTTGTAGCATTCGTGCAGCTTATTGCACCGAATTTTTTCAAACGCAATACATTTTTACGCGCTCTTTAGGCCTTAATGATGTTTGTAATTTAACATTTTGCCTGTAATTTAAAATTCGGCATAATGAAAGCGATTACAAACATGCTGCATGGGGTTTCTAAATGACCTTCATAATTTATTTTAGGATTGAATTTAAAGCATTATTGAGATTTACTAAAAGATAACTAGAACCAGTCACAAATATCGAAAATAAATTTTTGATGGGATTGCGTGGTTTAAAGTGCCTTAAAAATCATGGCATGACATTATTGAGTATTTAGTGTTATTAATGATTAAAAAATTCCAACCTCAATAATACCACACTTTATAAACTTTGATAATATTTTTAAAATAACATTATTGTTTTCGTTATTTTTATTTATTATTATTCGAAAATTCATTTCTCGTTCAAATAATAAATGCAATGCTAAAATTCAAGTATTTATGTTGGTGTTATACTACATACATACACAAACTATATGCACTTATATAAACCTATTCTGGTACGAGAGGCCTTACCTACAAAATAAGACCAGTCTCATGCATTGTAAACGCAACCAAATACTTCTTCTCCAAGAGAATAGGCCGCCTTTGGAACTCACTACCGGACGACATTGTAACCCTGTCACTTTCTCTAGGTTCCGTTGCCACTGTTGCCAACTGAATTGCCCTCTTTAATATTTATTCTTACTTTGTTCCTCATTTGCTCAATATTCTATTTCCACATTCTGCCATTTCATTTCATCTGATATATTCTTTTCTTTTTATTTTATTTTATTTTGTTTCTTTTCTTTTTGTAATCTTTTATTTTTCCCGTTAGTTGATGTTTTCACTATGTTTTCACTATGTTTTCACTGCTTTTCACTTAACGTGTAACTGGCAATGTATATGGCTTTCCCTTCGGTCTGTTTATTTGATCAGAAAAATGTAATTTATTTATCGGAGACCACTAACACAAGTCTGTACAATTTACATACAAAAAGAACAACACAAGGTCCGAATGTCAGGATAATCAGGTATATGTTAAAAAATTAGTAAAGTCAAAGTCGCATATTAGCGCATTAAAACGAGAAATTGTATTTGAGTTCACGACTTCATTGGGCAGTGCATTCCATGGTTTAACGATCCTATTGCAGAAAGAATATTTGGCAACGTCTGTTGA
>MPNW01000353.1:98329-114709 GCA_011800805.1 Hirudo medicinalis
CTGGTGCGAGTTGGAGTTGCCAGATGTGACTCCACTGAGCTACCTTGTCGAGAGCAGACTGTAGTTGGGTTTCGGACGAAGTTGGGAAGCAATAGAGCTTAACATCATCAGCAAATAGTTTGCAAACTAACTTTGAATATGTTAGGTAGATCATTGATGTATAATGAAAAGAGTGTAGGGCCAAGCACACTGCCCTGTGGCACACCACTGGTCACAGGAGCGATATTTGATGAAATTCCACCTACATTAACGCGCTGTTTCCTCTGTGAAAGAAAGTTGGCGAGCCACCCCACAACGTTGCCATGGATGCCGTAACATTGTAATTTGGATAAAAGCTTGTTGTGTGCTACGGAGTCAAATGCCTTTGAATTATTTGAATAAATAATTAAACAACTATTTATTACTGTGGTTATTTCATGAAAATTTGTATTTATAAACATAATATTAAATCTTAATTTTTTAGTGTTGCTCAAAGAGCAAATTCTCCATAAATGCCTTGAGCGCCATCCTACCTGCATCGATTCGCCAAGATCATCGATTCATCATGATAAGGTTTGAATCAAATTATATTCGAACGTAGAGTTTCACCATCAAAAATGTGGACGTATTATTTCCAACTGCAGATCGACAAAGTGTCCAAGTATCAGGGTCGGAATAGTCAATGTTCAGACAACGAAGATTACGAACTAATTGGATAGAATCGATGCAAATGACGAACCGAATTAACCCAACTTCATAGAGTTTGAGGAGATCAGGTCCGAATCGCTTACCGAGGATTCAATGTTGCCAGCTGAATTGGACTAAGTGAGGTTCTCTTATGTTTTACATTTATATTTGTATTATATATTTTATATTTGCATATTTTACTGTATTTATGGAGGTTTACAATCACAATAACAAACGTGTTAGGTATGAAATGCAGTAACATCTTGTCTCGGGTAGGTAATTGATAACAATGCATGGAAAATTAATTAAATACTTCGCTTTCGCTAAGCTTAACCTTTTCTCAGTGAGATTCTCAAACACAACATTTCAAAAAAGAATTGCGATGCTAAATAATGAATGAGAAATGATTTTATTCGATAAATGGACTTCACTCCAACAATTCAAAAGTACATCTCGATTTGATCAAACATAGCATTTGCCTGATATTATAAGTTTTATGCTTCGTCAGACAATTTTTAATAATTTAATTAAATGATGAAGGCAATTTCTTCAAATGTTCAACAAAAGAGACTTTATTCACTGGTTTTCAAATAATCCAAAAGATGATTATTCATTAAAAATAATGTTTTTTCTATGATTCTTTCCATCATCAAATGAATCGTTAGTCCTCAATTTGTTGAAATAAGTTTTTGTTCTTCGTCGAAACTCTAAGCACAGGTGCAAGGATATTCGCACCCATTTTCATCCACTTTGAATCCGTTGGGGCAGAAGATGCGGCAATGGAACTGACTGCAAACTAGAAATATGTTTATTAATTTATTATTTACTGGTTTTTTTTTTATAAATTTGATGATTGCACCTTTACCGAGAAATTAAATTCAAACACTAAAACAATGTGATGGACAAAACACAGATTGAAAAACAAAAGAATCAATCAAAATCCCAAACCGCATTTGTCTTCATGACATCTTTGTCCTCCTGAGCACAGCAAGCCCTGAAATAATAATTAATAAAAAATTAGTTTTACAAATTATAAAATGATAAAGAAATGTCCAAACCCCGCAGAGTTCAGCGTTCACTTTGACATCTGGAACGATAATTTAAACATTTAAAAATCACGTTTATTTGTAAAATTAGAACTTCTTAAGAATCCAAATATCAAGCAATAAATACGTATCAACATAGTTTTTAGTTTTAATTTTAACATTCTCAGGTAAGCCTATGTTTTGAGGGGTAATTATTTATTGAATTACAACATTATTTAACATAGCTATGTTACGGCATGCCACCTACATTCTACATCACTGGTAACGAATGTAACGTAATATAATGTTAGGATTTGCTATAATAATATCAATATTAATAATACTTACGCAACATATAATGTACATTTATAATAATTATTCTGCTATTATCTTAAAGTATTACCGACGAAAGTGGTTACAAACTAAACAAAGTCATTACAAAGAATACATGCAATGGCTTTCAGCTTACCAGCATTGACGACAAGAAGTGAGGCAATGAAAAGGCAACAGAATACTGCGGTCTTCATCGTTAACAA
The DNA here is from genome assembly GCA_011800805.1 of Hirudo medicinalis. Lineage (NCBI taxonomy): Eukaryota > Metazoa > Annelida > Clitellata > Hirudinida > Hirudinidae > Hirudo > Hirudo medicinalis. Next base: position 100,557 of record MPNW01000353.1, read on the forward strand.
TCTACAACAACAATTTAATATTTAACGATTCAAATTGCAAAGAAATATTACAATATAATATCTTATCTACATCTATATTAATTTATTAGATAAGTTTAATATTCACCAAAAAAAGCAAATGCTTATGGTAATGTGTATTGATGATGAGTGAGTTTATATAGACAGAAATTTAACATTTGTTAAATGTATTTATGATTTCATAAATTTAAAAAAATTCTTGGAAGGCGCCAGTGAACCTCGCGGATGCGGACAGTTTATTATTCAATAAAAAATATCATTAATAAATGTCTATTTAGACATATATATCCTGTTCATCGATGAAGGGCACATCTTAAAATCAATATCAATGGATACAGTTGTCCACATCTGCACCATCAGACATCAGAACAATCTGCAGTAGTAATTAAATGAACTGTCTCGAAGGTTTGGTGACACATTTTAAAATTTATGCGATTTTGTAAAAGTGTGTCATGAATAACGTTATTCCTAACACTAACATCATAATATTTATTAAACCTACACTTTAATAACATAATCTAAATACTTTGCAAATAACTTCGGTGAAATCACTAAGAAAATTCTATAAATATTTTCGGTGTGAAATGAATATCTAAGAGATCTTAATTTGGTTCATCCTGAAAACTGAGCTAGAAATATGTATTAGCTTATTATAACTCAATAACTAATTAATTATAACCCATATGTAGTTATAAAAGGGTGTAATATTACATTACGGATTCGTAGGTAGTTCTCAACTTTGCTACTAATGAACAAGTTCTTAACTTATGGTATCCTGAAGTGGACAGCATACCTATTTGCAATCCCAATAACGCGAATATGTTTCTAAATATAAGCATATTTCAACCGACTTAATTCAAGCTGAAATCCCATTACATTAAAAAAATCAGAGATTGTTAACAGCACTTCATAGGTCAAATAATAAAGAGTTTGAAATACAGTAAAGCGTCGATAACCCGAACTAATTGGGGTTTGTTTCGGATAATTGAAAAAGAATGTTAGACTCAATAATGAATTAATTCTTTTTAATAATTGGTTCATTAAAAATTGTTTGTCTCTTAATATTAACAAATCTAATTTCATTATTTTTCATTCTTGTAGGAAAGTAACAGAATGTAACTCTTCTCTTTCTATAAATAATATTTCCTTTAATAGAGTATCAAGTATTAGATATCTGGGGGTCTTAATAGATGAGCATTTATCTTGACTCACACATATCTCTTATGTTCAAAATCATGTTTCCAGGAACATAGGTATAATTTCCAGAATTCGGCCATTTGTTAATGCAAAAGTAGCTCTTCTATTATATTTTTCTTTTGTCTATCCTTATATAACTTATTGCAATATCATATGGGCTTCTACTTATAATACACATTTACATCAATTGAATGTTTTGCAAAAGCGAATTATAAGAATAATTTTCTTGTTAATACCTTTGTCATCAACTGTCTCTGCATTCACTAATAGTAACTAATAATAATCTAATAATAGATTAGATAATAATTCACTAATGCACAACAGTCTGTTAAATATATCACAAATTCGTAATTTACAAACCGCTCTTTTCATTTTTTTATATGATTTCAATTCTCTTCCCAAAATATTCTCTGGCTTTTTTATATCAAGCAATAACTACAATAATCCTTCTCATTTTTTACGTAATGCACATGAATATAGTTCTTCTTTTTATAAGTCCACTCTAAAATTATTCTCGATTCAATGTTATGGCCCTAGACTTTACTCCTCTATACCTTCATCTATCAAAGATCTAATTCAATTAAATACATGTCCTTTTAATTTGCTTTATTTATTATTTNCTCTAAAATTATTCTCGATTCAATGTTATGGCCCTAGACTTTACTCCTCTATACCTTCATCTATCAAAGATCTAATTCAATTAAATACATGTCCTTTTAATTTGCTTTATTTATTATTTAAAAAGTCATATAAACAATATTTATTGCATGGAATTGTATAGTTTATGATTTTGTAAATTACTCTTTGTAAAAGCTTCCTGTATATACTAATTTATTGGGTCAGTCTGATAGCGGAAGCGTGCGCTTCCTTAAGGCTGGCCATTTGAGTTTATTTAAATTTGTTTTAATGCTTTTGCTTTGTATATAACAGCTTGTTTGTTTTGTATATAACAGCTTGTTTGTTTGAATCAATAAAACTCAACCCCCCCCCCAAAAAAAAAAATAGAAGACGGACGTTATGATATCAAGCATTTCAAAAATTGAAATTAGCTGAAGCCATGCGTTAATGTTTGCAGATAAAGGATTTACATTATTTCATTTCAAATGTTAAGAGCTTCGACCAAAACATTATTAATTGTAAACTGTATAAATATTAATTATTTTAATAAATAAATAAACGAATTAATTAATCTAAATATTAATTCATTAGTTAACAAATTAATTAAATTTCTGTCCTTGAACCTTTCAAATAATTCAAAAATATTTCGTATTTGCTCCAATAAGCAAAATGATAAGGTGACACATTGTGATATATTCCAAATACCTCCATCGGTAGCATTAGAAGGTAGACTGTTACGACATCTGCATTTGACAATTTTTAAATGACAAATGTGATGTTCAATGGCAATTGAATTGATCATCAAAATTGATATAATTCCTTTAATTATTTGTTAAGAATATCGGCGCCAAAACCGACTTTACGGCCTTGATATACTACCAAATTTCTTCTACATAAGTTCCTCCTTTCTCTTGTCCGAACGGTTCATTTGCTAAATTCTTGGTAAAGTCTAGTTAATTCAATAAAGGAATCATCTAAATGATAAACTATTTCAAGCTAATACTAGTATTAGTATTAACCGTTTAAAATTGTGCTGTGTATTTTACAGGAAGAGTGTTTAACATGAAGGCCATTGTACTTTGTTGTCTCCTCCTGTCGATGATTGCATTCACTAGTGCATCAGGTGCGTTGTGCCTTCATTTAACAAATTATAATTTGATGTTACAGTTTAGTATATATTACAGTTAGATTTAGTACTAAGTCATAAACGTATTATTTCATGATGGAACTTCTACGATAAAATATCTTTAAACTAAACTTTATCATTATTTTGAAAACTATGAAATCTTTTTGTTCTCTATTTCTTCAATGTCAACTATTCTCTTCTGAAATTCTTTCTTTATTTTGTGAACACATAGAAAGACATTCGAGACATTCAAAGGAAGCATTCAAGCATCAACTAAAAATGTTTTGATTTTTTTTCACAATTCACATTTGCTGATATTTCCTCTTTGTAAATGTCACTTTGCTGATCTTTGTTAGAAGAAGAATTAGTTCAAAATTTATTAAGAATTCTTCTTAGCTTCAAGCTAATCAAATTAAACTAAATATTCGGAGGAATTTATGAAATTTATAATAATAATAATAATGTTAGTAAAATGATAACCTCAAGATATAATAGTTGTAAGGCAATGGGCTGCCACTGCAATCTCTTAAATTGATCTCGTTTTTTTTTTTCAGAATGTGGGGTAGGTTTGTGAATGCTTGCAAATTTTATTTATTTATAATTAATTAATTATGTGGGATGACAACAGGATAAAACATGTTCTGAAGCTCAAGTGTGTCTGGAAGGCGAATGTGGTTGGTATCACTTGAAAATTTCGGTGTTTTGAAAAAATCTGCAATATTTAAATAAACAAAGAAATTGAATAAAGATATATTAAGTGTGACATATTAAATTTAATTTCTGTAATCTTTCTTTTCTGCTGGTGTTTATTGATAAATGAAGTTATAATTATTCAAATGATTTCTAAGCTGTTTACAAATTTATTTATTTAACTTGTCCCTCATAGTTCCTTTTTGCGATTAAAATTAATCAAGAGCAATGTAATTTTATATCCAGTTTGTGCAAGAGGCCATTGCAAGATGTTATGTCCAAACGGGTTTAAGAAGGATGAAAATGGCTGTGAATATCCTTGCACCTGCGCATGATTCGAGAATAAAGACCGAAGAAAATGAAATGGCGAACCCATCCAAATCTTGGTATCAACCCTCTTGGAATTATTATTACAAATTTATTATTAATAATTAAAAAAAATTTAAACTTCACATTTAAATATCATTTTAAATAAAATTTCGAAAACTTACAAATGCAAATGTTTTTTGTTAGAAAAGGTTACATATTTAAGCAATACAAAATACGGGTTTATACCGAAATAGCGAAAGATGTGCGAGCAAAACGACGAAGGCTTGTACCAAAATAGCGAAAGCCAATACAAGAACTAATGTATCTAAAAGATTACAGATTCAGGCTGCAGATATTTAAGTCCGAAGTTTTTCCATTCCTATTGAGACGACTGTGTTCACTTTCTAGTTGTTGCTGGTCCTCACATATTTCTTATAGCAGGACCATGAAACACGTGGAAATGTGGTGGTCCCGATCCATTGATCCTCCACGTATTTAAGGATCGGCTCGACATTGTCCACTCTCCGTGCTGAAATATGCTTGAAGGCAGTGATGATTTCTGAAGCTGGGAAAAATGAGAGTCTCGAAATCTTCCATATAATTCTGTAGTAGCTTTGGTTTATATACCATGGTCATGCCATTTTGCTGAATTGCCTTGAAACTAAAAAAATCACAAAAAACTAATTTTCGTATTGTCTGCAAAAATTGACATGAGGTAAGTGAAATTGAAATGAAGCAAATGCAATTTCTGAGATGAAACACATACGACCACATATCATCTGGAATTTTTGAGTTACTGAAGAAGTTCCTTGGACATGTTTCTTGTTTGTTTGTAGAATTCTATTTGTTTATTAGTGATCGCTTCGAAAACAACCTTGAAATAAGTATATTTGAATGAGCAAATATTTTAGGTGAATAAAACCATTAAAGTTAAATGATATTAATATTCATTATTTGTTTAGAACATATTTCGGCGTTACAAACTTAATCTCAACTGATAATGCGTTGTTGTCATAATTTAAATAAATTTGCTTTCAACTTTGAAAAGAGTTAAGGACTAGGACAGATTTAATAAACCTTGAACTTATCCAAGCATTTTTCCGGTTAAACTCGCTTCGACCTCATATAAAATTATTTAAAGCAAAACATTGAAGCAGGTAAAGTTCAACTTTTGGCTCCTGATCTTTCTTTTCTATTATATCAATAGATCTTGATTTCATTAATGCCACCAATTGTTCTAGGTATTTTTCGTACATTTTTCTAGGTTCCAATTATCGCCTCTTTCAACTCCATAACATAACAACATATTGTTTTACATTACGCTCATTTTTCCTCATACTGAAAATCCTCCTTAAACCATCCCGGAACCTCCACCAAATTTTCTGCTAAATAAACCTCTTGCTCCTTCTTTAAGTCACGCCTGTAATGCAAGCACCCATCGGGACCTTCAAGGTTAAACTTTTTTTCGCCTCAAAAATTACTATTTACTCCCATAACCAACCTTATGTTTTGCCCATTCCAGGCGAGTACAGATTTTTGACAATTCCATATTTTGTGTTTCTCATACACCTTAACATCGTAGAGTTGCTCACTTGGAAATTGAATGAACAACGAAGTTGTTCTGCTGAAAATCCTCATTTTGAAGACTCTCGAATGAGATTTCGACGATCCTTTTCTAGGAGTTTTGGTGGTCTTCCTCCATGATTCTACTTTTCATATTCCTCTAGATTTTGCAGGAAGCTTCTCACTACAGTTTTAGAGCGTTTGAGCTATTGGAAACCTCTTTCTTGCTCATTCAGTCTTGCCTCCTTCCCCATGTTCTCAGTCAAACAAAACTTTTAATCTGTTCTACTTGGTGTACCTTTATGTAGCTAATGAAATATTTGACACTTCCTCCAACAGATCCCCAATAAGTAATTAATTATATAATTATACGAACCCGCTAGTAAAGATATGACGAACAAATTGGCACATCGATTATCATTTCCTTTTAAAAATTATGATAAATTCATTTCCGAAGTTTATTATAAGATTTCATAATGGTATTTAAATTATAATACTAAATTTTTAGTTATGAAATTCATGTTTAAGAAAGTTATGCATAAAAATGTGTCACTCTTAAAGATAAGCCCAGGGGCGGATCTAGAACACTTTGGCGGGGGGGACACAAACTGGAACCAGTGGTTAGGGGGCACAGCTACTAAAATTTTTTTCCAAAGTCGTCAATTATTGAAATAATATATAAAAAATTTCAATTAAAATAGGTATTATTTATTTTTTTAGAAATCACGGGGGGCCGGGGAGGGCCATGGCCCCCTAAATCAGCCACTGGATATGCCGACCGCATAGATTACAAACTCCGACATCTGGGACTCTTCAGAATTCCTTGTAAGCTCTCATGAGTGGGGCCGGTGATCAACTTGAGCTTCTTTATCAGAAAAAATTCTTCAAACTTCCAGAAAAATTTCATGCAAATGTTAAAAAAAATAGTCAATGCCAGTCTTCTTTACAAATTGCGTCGATCATTCCGACTTGGCACTAATACTAATTAATCATCGTCACTTGAGAAGGTTACAAGAAGGTGACTCCGGATAGGGATGCCATTTGAAAAAGCATTTGCTTCTCTATTGCTTAATGAGAGTTCTAATTTCTTCGGACAGGCAAAAAAAATCGTCAGCTACACTTGGAAAATATTACAAATTTGTTGTTGGCAAATTGGAGAGGTTATGCAACTGAAAACAACTTTGAAATAACTCCATGATGGTCACAGGAGGAAAATATCAGTGTCTCAACTGGATAACAATCTAATGCTAAGAATTTAGAATCTTTAGAATATTTGCTTCGATAAAATATTTAATATGCTAGTTAAGCCTGGCATATATAGCACCAACATCCTGACCATTATCTCCTTTTATCTTAACTCATTTTAATACATGTATATGGTATGTATTGACCACAGCATCACATTACTGCAATGAACGGGACGTTATTAGAATTTCCTCTAAAATAAAACCAAATTTTATGAATGTTGGAATCGATGCTTTTGAATTAAATGTTATTTAAATTTCCGAACAAACGTTCATACACGTCAGAAAATAAATTATGCATTTTATTTTTAAATAAATTATTAGCCTAATGGTGGTATCAAAATGTTTTCATGTTGCGATCTCCAATCTCCCTACTTGAAAGTATTCAATCTAGCGCGCAGTGGTTGTACAGTTTTTCGCTCGCCTTCTCGTATTTTGGCCTGCTGTTTTACATTGCGGCTTTTGCAAATTTTTGACCTCGGGAAGTAATCGTATAGCATTGACTGTTTGCACGTTTAATAACTCGAGTCACTGCAATGCAGGAGGATAACCAAAACAATAGAAATAATTTATCTGTCGGGACGTATGATAGAGGTCCAGCCTTGAAACAGGCATTAGTTGAGAATCTAACTGCTATATTGTCACCAGACCATGATCAGAGAATTACAGGAGAAAAGAATTTGAAATTTCTGGAGGCTACTGAAGGTAGTCTCAGTGATCAGTATTTCTATCATTGCTTCCTGCTTATTCAAAAGAATTAGCAAATTGTTTTGCTTTGCATTGTTCATCATTTAAATAACATGTTGTGTGCAAATGTTGGGTAAGAATACAAGCATAAAAATTCCATTTCAGAGTATGGGGTGATGTTGGCAGAACTAGTAATAGACCCTTCGGGTCCTCTTGCCATCCGCCAGCTTTCATCCATTGTTCTCAAGCAGTATGTCGAAGCTCATTGGACTTCTGTTTCTGAAAAATTTGTCAGTCCAGAAGCTACAGACAAAGTAACACATTATTTCTTTTACATGACATTGACACAACTTTATAAAGCATTGAAATTGTTCGAATTGTTTACGCTTACCATAAATTCAGCTAAATGGTGTGTTGCAATATCATTATTTTTACAAACAGGCCAAAACTGCCATCAGAGAGTTGATTGTTAATGGGTTGAGTGAGTCCATAAGCAAGATTCGTTCCAGTGTTGCTTACGTTATTTCGACCATAGCTTCTTGGGATTGGCCAGAAGCCTGGCCTGATCTCTTTGGCATTCTAATGAGGGCTTTGACCAGTGGAAACCATGACTACGCACATGGAGCAACGAGGGTTCTCTTAGGTTTGTATTCAGAAATTCTGGTCAGTTGCTTGGCACAGTTCCTTAAAATGTGGATTCTGTAGTCGTGATGGGGTTTATTTTTATTTCAATAAGGAAATGTAATTGTGTATAATTAAATATAAAAAATATTATAGAACAATGTTGACGTATTGTGATTGTTGATGGTATTTTAAGGCTTAAACTAATGTTGTGCAATTTAATACAAGTCATTAACTTGAATCGGTCGTGTTCACGGTGCCGATGAATTCCTTGTTCCAATTTTAAATTAAATGCGACGAAATTAATTACAAATTGTCAGGGAGTCGAGAATAGATTCAATCCCCTTCTTAGAATGCCTCTCGAAATTTCAGAATTCAGTCGAGAGATTACAGGTGCTCAGGTCCACCACATAGCTCCAGTTCTCTTTCCAGAGCTTTGCAAGATCCTCCAAATGAGTCAGGTAGTAATAGAATTAATTTGAAAAGAGACTATGGTTGCTTCTGCTATTTTTATTCTCTTGTTATTATTTTAGGATTTCAGTGTACGGACAAGGTCGAGAGCTGTCTGCATAATTTTTAATTGTGTGTCCATCATAGCAGAAGAAAATGCAACTAATGCTGTAAGTGTCTAATATTTTGTCTCTTGTCCAACAATATGCAATGGTAAAGCCTTACGAATGTTTTGCTATCATTCAGGCTCTGAAAGGTGTTTGATTTGTAATGACATAATAATAATTATTTATGTGATAATAGTCTTAATCAGCAACAAAACCACTTATTTCTCAAGGGTACTGCCAAGCACTCCTCTTTCCAATCCTTCCAAGCTTCCTTGAACTTTTCATGGCCTACCTGAGGCATCAGGATCCTTTGGTGTCTGACAACGGCCTGAAGATGGAGATCATCAAGGTGATGAATTAGAAATTATTTTTGAATTGTTGTTTTGATGGTGTTTTGTGAAGCATGGATGTTGTCTTGATACTTTAATTAGTTGGGTCTGGGACTTCTGTTTTGTCATCTGCCGCTAACTCGAGACATTGACCTTTCAGACACTGACGCTCCTCATTCGCTCGTTTCCCAATCACATGACCAAGTGCATCCAACCAATCCTGGAGGCTGTCTGGTTCTCTCTCACTACCACTGCTGAGTCGTAAGGAAGTTACTCGTCTATGATTATGATATTGTGTTGCTTTAGATCAGAATGGATGCACTACTTTCATGTATTGCATTTTTTCAATCACAATTCACAAACCTATGGCTTCCAATTATATTGTTTGAGCAAAACATAATGTAGAATTTTGGATTCATTGGACTGTATTATATTGGACTGCAGCTACGTTCAAATGGCAATTGGTGGATTTGAAGATCTAGAGGAGCCTGTTGATTCTGATTGTAAGATTTCTTTGATGATTTATAGATTTGTACCTTAATTACGTGCAATACTTACCGATACCGATACTCCATAACAAGGTTGAATGTAATTCAACTGACATCGAATTCCTCAATTCAATTTTGCTGACCACCTGGTGCATTGGTTATTGGATTAATTACAATTACTCCCTGCTTAAGTATTACTACTTAACACTATTGAAACACAGGGCTTAAGTTCCAATAGAACATGTACACTTATTTTTGTTTCTCAACATTTTTAAATTTCTGCATTCAATTAAATTTGGGTTGCACTTTTAAACATTTGTTGATCGGTGTGCTTGTGAACTTGATGACACAAAAGATATTTTGTGATTCAGGAATTCTAAAAACATGATTTATTAAAACCTTGTTATGAATTAATGTTGTTGACAAACTATCACAATTATCGTAGGCAAAGTCATTGGATGCGGGAGCTTCATCGAGAGCCTCTTTGATTTCATCCACATCCTGCTTGAAACCACAACACTGAAAAGCAAGGTGAAGAAGGCATCAGAACAGATGTTCCACTACCTCATCATATTCATGCAGATTACCGAGGAGCAGGTGACGACGACGACGATGACCCGATCACGAGCAATAGTTCTCATAGATTCTTTACTTTCATTGGTCAGGTTCATAAGTGGATGAGAAATCCAAACCACTTTGTGGAGGATGAGGAGGAAGAGTCCTTGATGTACAGTGTCAGGGTTTCCGCCAAGGACCTTCTGATGGTAGGTTCTGCTTAAAAGTGGCTTGGCTTTAATTTGAGATTGCATCAATAATTCTTAAGTTATTGTACCTTAAAATGTTAAAAAGCTTGAAAAGTTACCTGTTAGTAATCGTTAACTCAATCGACTCGTTGCATCATCCTTTCAGACTATCTTTGCCACCTTCCCGAGGTGCTGCATCACCTCTCTCAACTGTGCCACTCAAAAGCAGATCAGGAATGCCGAAGCCATGAAGATGGCCAACGATGAAAAGTGGTGAGTTTAACTCGCCATGCAGAGCCATTTCATCGTGTCGCTCGCTAGCTCAAGCCATCAGCAAAGATATGGGGTTTATAATGCATTTGTGTTCCAAATGGAGTTGATCTTAATCTGCAATTAAGATTTCATTTTCAATGAATTAAAAATGTGCAAAGTTTCCTCCTGGAGCATGTATTGACCTTTGTTTCATTAAACACGTTGAAGGTGGAAATTAATGGAAGCGACTCTTCTGGCTATCGGAACTGCCTGCCAGTACATCGGTAATTCTAAGGCCGAAGGCAATCAACAGCAAGAGTTCGACGTTCGAGGGCTCTTGGAAAACGTCATCTTACCCATTTTGTCTCAGGACGGTGAGCTTATTTATCATCACTTTCGTTGACAACTCGACTCGGATTCTGCGTTGAGGTCGATAATTTTATGAAAAGGTTTTTATAAATTTCGTTTTATAAATGTGTTTTGTTTGCATGACAACAGCTCCCCCGCTTTTGATTGGCCGAGCGATCTGGCTCGCTTCGAGATTTTCTTCGTTCATGGACATACTGCTTCTTGAAAAGTGAGTCATTGTTGTCTTCAACATCATTATTCAATGACGAATAATTACATTGCATAAATATTCATAATGGATGAGGAGCTCAGTGAATGTGTTTAAGCAGGTGCATTATTAATTTGTACAATTTCTTGATTGTCAATAAATTGCATTTAAGACATAATTTGAACTACCTAGATGTTGTTATTTTGTATCTCTAACTCATCTCTTGTTTCATTGAAAGGTTCATGCAAGCCACGGTAGCCAGCATCAAACCCAACCAAGACACCTGCCTGCGCATCTGCGGCGTTCGTTCGGTGTGCGAGTACTGCCAACAATTCAAGGATTCCCCTGCCACTCTTCGACCTTTCATAAGAGAGTTGGTCGACGGGGTCGTTGCCGTGGCGACCCAGTTTTCCTCCGAAATCTTGAACCTATGTCTCGAGTCACTGGCCATCATACTGGAGGTGAAATTTCTTAAAATCTCACCTGTCATAGGCTTTATTGCTGCAGATCAATAAGAATTGAGAATGCTAAGAATTGCTTGAAGCGTTAGACATCCGATGCACGAAATGATTTTATTCTTGATGGAATTAGATTTTATTTTCACTGTCGATCTGAACAAACTGACTCGCTTGGACTGACATCCAATAACAGGTTGACCCTCAGTTCACGGCTGCAGTCGAGGCAGACGTCTGCAACCTTGTCATCTCAATTTTCCTGAAGCACAGCTCCGGTAAGCTTTGTTTCTTTGTTTCTCGAGCAGTGGTCCTAAATCTGCTGCATAAATACGTTATTAAGTATCGAACTTGCTTAACATTGAGAAATCACATCAACGACCGTTAAATTGATCGAAAGTCTCCGTCATTAGATCCGATAGTGGTGAGCGTCTCCCAGGACATCTTCACCATCCTGGCGAAGAACGAGCTGTGCATCCTACCACTTCTGAGGCGCCTTACCCCGACCCTGCTCACCATCCTCCAATCTCCCGTTGACAAAATTCCGTACGGGATGCAGTCGGTAAGAGAAGATGACGATTAGATGTTTTGTCTCCATTAAAAGTGATAAGTTAGGTTATATATTCGAACGTCATCATTAAAATGTGGAAATTATGTGCTTGAATCATGTGCATGGTGATTAAAATATAAACACGTCGTAGCAATTTCTATGTGGACATAATCATGTACTTCATTATTAATTGGATGTCGTTTGTGACCTTTAACCAGGTGAGTTTGGATGTCCTGAACGTTCTGGTCAGGAAGAGTCCGAGGCCACTGGAGGACTTCCTCATTCAGCAGGCTTTTCCTGCTGCTTTCAAGTGCACTCTCGAAACTGACGACAACTCCACACTCCAGGTGAGGTTTCAGATGTCTGTAAATAAATAGTCTACAACTTGAGGATATGATTGATTCGTTGTACTTTATGGTTCTCTGCAAACGTCCGTAATACATGTACATTCAATTTTTGAATTATTTGTGCATAATTACTGGATGAGTGCATTGCATCTTATAAATGTCTTTTTAAATGCATAATGTATAATAATTACATTTAGTAAATGTATATTTTGACTACAACGATTACAAGTTGAAATTGAATAGGTCTCCATAGCTGTGGAAATGATTAATGATTTCAAATATTTTCAGAGTGGAGGAGAATGCCTGAGAGCTTTTGTTTCAGTTGCACTGGAACAGATCCAGGCCTGGAGAGATGGTGAAGGTGAGTGGATCGCAGAATGATGATAATGATTGTGTAATGATATGTGTAGGCTTTAATTGGTTCTGCAATCATGGATAAAATTCCCAACAGTTGCAGCAGATAAATACATGCATGCGAGGCCCCCTCGCTTTTATTTAATATTTCAGATTTAAATCGTATTTTAATCATGAAATTAATTGTCTAAACAAGGTTGCAATGGAGTCTTCTACGTCGTCAAGGTGATAGAAAAACTGCTCGACCCGAAGACCTCTGAGTTCACGGCCACGTACGTCGGTCGACTGATATCCGTCCTCATCACGAAGATGGGACCTCACCTGGGTAGCGACCTCAACTTTATCCTCAAGTGCATCCTCTGTAAACTCTACCAGGCAGAGACGCTGACGGTCACACAGGTCGGATTATGATTGCAGATTGTTTCCTTGTTGAAGTTTTGGGTTTTTGACATCTTTTATTCGATGAAACCTATGAGCACTGACTAAAGATTATAATCTTCAAACTGTGGATTAACGAATGACTTGTTGATTTAATTGGTTTTGTTGAGTAATCGAAGCCCGGTAACGACTCCTCGGCACGTCGACGAGTCCGACTTAAAATGATTATTCGATTGCAGAGTCTAGTGTTGGTGTTTGCCAAACTGGCAGAGACGCAGATGGCTCCCATGATAGACTTCCTGTGGAGCGTTCCGAGTCCTTTCGGCGAGAGCGCCCTCCAGTTTGTGCTCGGACAGTGGTGCTCCAAACAACATCTCTTCTTTGGAGATTATGACAGGAAAATAAGGTGGGTCTAAACATTTGTGATTGATTGTTGCAGCAGCTTTGATTAACTGCATATTTAAATGCTTGGGCAAGTTTAGTTAGAATAACTTTTGATTCCAATTGTTTATTTTGTCAGTTCCTTGGCACTATGCAAACTGGTGGAATATACCATCTCGAGTAATGACCAGAGACTTCAAAACATCAATGTACCTGGTGATTTGATCATTGATAAGGGTGGGATTAAAACGAGATCGAGGCCGCAAAAGGTCAGAGTTTATCGAAAGACGCTCAGCGGTTTTTGTGTGAAAAGAATTTCCATATTTTTTGTATTAATTAATCAATTAATCGAACACAATAATATAACAAAGCACTTGAATTATCAAATTAATAGATGGTTGTTCCTATATTAGCTTCATAATAACACTATTTGTGCCTTCAAATTATTCAAACGTGACTCCATAACCTGCATTTAGATCCACACAAGTGGACAGTCATCCCGGTGTTGGTCAAAATGTACAAGTTGATAGTCAACGAACTCTCCAATCAGATCGAGCACAGTCTGTCAAAGCTCGAAAAGGTGAGCTGATCTCTGAGCAGTTAACCTTATTTGTTGCGTGCTTGTTACATGCTTCATGTTGTGAGGATGTGCTGAGAGGTGAACTTTGAAGGCATTATATAAGCAGTGGCTGT
>MPNW01000353.1:115112-129097 GCA_011800805.1 Hirudo medicinalis
GACGAAGAAGATTGTGCCGACGAAAGTGGCATGGAAGACGACGTCAATGTTGTCGGTTCCGTGAACTTCCTCGACGACTTGCAAGGTGCAGCAATTATATCTGTTAACATTGAACATTCATGAGGTCATTATAAATTCTGTTGCAGTAACAGGAAATATGGAGTGTTGTTTAGAATCTTGTATGTATCATTAAATATGCAACATTCAATTTTATAAATTGCATTTGAACCAGATTATGAAACTGACGGGGAAGATAAATTCGACGATCCGGACGCTGAGGACGATCCCGTCAGCAAGATGGATTTGCAAGTGAGGATAGATTTAGGATGTTGATTTCAGAATAGGAAATATTTATCTAGTTGGTTGTTCATCTGTACAAATGTGTATTTGTTGTGCTGAGAATTGTATATTATAGTCTTATGTAAATATTTGTGGAGCTTTTATATGTAATCACTATTTGAATAACTCAATTTTTTCTTAAATAAGATTTTTTACTTTCAATAAGTATTCGCATGATTTTCTGAACCTCTGTCATTTTACCAGGCCTACCTGACTGAGTTCATACAGATGCTCTCCAGACAGCCTTGTTATTCCTTATTTTCCGAGCACCATAACGAGTCAGAGAAGAAAGTCCTCAGTGTGATCGGAATAAGAGCTTGAAGATTATGATGGTGATTATGCCTGTGATCATTAGAGATCTTTTAGGACATGGCCATGCATGAAGTTATCGTTTTTATTTTGTAATGGAATGTTGTCAATGAGGATCTGCATGCTGTCAAATTGAATTTCTAAACATGTTTCTTACGTTTTCATGTTCGTAATTTTCATTGGCATTATCTGGATGCGTGCTTCACATTCGTCGTGAAAAGTTGCACGTACATGGTGTTGTGTCTGTACAATTAATTCAGCTTTCTAGGTGCAAGAATAAATGTGAAATAATACCTGCACATATTGTATGTCGTTTCAAGTCTAATTCCATTAGCTTCAAATGAAGGCGTTTTTGGATCAGTACGGTCCATTCAATTTCTTGGTCCGCAACATCCAGTTACAATTTCGTTATCAGCTTTCCAGGAGAAATGCATTTTATTAATGGGAATTTTTTATTAAATATGCAGTTCGTTCATTGGGCTGATATAGGAAATCAGAGTATAATTTATTGGGAAAATAAGTCTAGCGTTAGTTACACAACTTCTCTGTGGGCGATACGAAAATCGTGCAAATGAAAGCGAAACCATGTAAAGTCACCATATCAGGAAACAAACATAGACCACGATGCACGTTGCCAAAATAATTTATCTGAAGCAGTGAAATGATGGGCCATTCAGGGGAAAGTATCTATAAACTCTTATGGTTAAAAAAATTATTCCGCCATTAATATATGAAAATATTTACTAAAATGTCTTATGGTTTTATTATTATTTTTAATATTATCATTATTTTTATTATTAATTTATTTTTTATAATCTCCTTAAAATTTTCTAAAATTAATGTAATAATTATTAATTTATTATCAATATTTACAATCTTTTAATTGCTCGTTGTCGAGATTGCTTTGCAAATTTATTATCATTATTTAACACATTTCGAGAATAAAAATGCCGCTTTCAAGAAGAGACATCGAAGATATGAAACCGGATATCGAAAGATATGCTCGGAAAATTATAGGCTCGGACAGCTCCGATGTAGTTAGTCTTGCCGTGACGTGTCTCGACAAAGATTATGATATGAAGAAAACCTTCTCTAAACTTTCGTCGCTGGTGAGCGAGTCCCGCGCGACAAAGTTCACGGAGAAGCTGTTTTCACTTGTTGAAAAATTACATAATTCCACCTCGAAGAAGAGAAGACGAGAAGAGAATGAGGAAGAAGATCGACCGACGGAAAAAAAAAGTAAGCTAATTAAAAGCGAAGAACCAAGTGGTGCGCTTGAGCCTGGCATTGACAAGATCAAAGAAATGATGGCCAAGGCTCAAAAAGAAATTCAACAGAGAAAGATCCAGATGAATTTGACTACTCCGCAATCGGCTCCATCGGTTGCTGCAGGTCAACAACGCAACGATGACATTTCAGAACGGTTGAAAAGAGCTAGCGAACTCAAGGCACAAATCCAGGCAAGAATACAAAGTTCAAGTATTAGTAATGTTATTGGTCAGGCTGTTTCCGTGCCACTGAACATTCCACCACCAATAGTTCTCGACAACAGCGGACGAGCCATCGATCCAAAAACTGGCCAACCCGTCCAACTGCAAATGTACACCCCGACTCTTAAAGCCAACATTAAGACCACAAAAAAAGATCAAGTCAAAGAGAAACCAAAAGAAGCTCCTCAACTTTCCAAGTTCTTCGATAATCGCATCGCTCTTAAGTCTGCCACGAGGAATAAGAAGAAAATGATCTTCTTTGAGCCTGGAAAATTTGTGAAGATCGGTGACATGATGAGGGCTAAGGCTCAGCTGGAAATACTTCAGAATGAAGTTGCAACGGCTGCGAAGAAGACCGGGATAGCTAGTGCGGCCAAACTGGCCGTCGTTCAACCCAAGCAGGAGAATACTGGAGATGTTCCCGATGTAGAGTGGTGGGACTCCGTCATTTTGAAAGCAGACGCCTATCCTAATTTTTCTGAGCCTTCATCAGCCAACTTCGAAGATGTGACAAATTTCGATGTCATCACAAATCTTATAGAGCATCCGATCCAATTGAAGCCACATGTGGACAAAGATCAGAAAGTCGAACTCCCGCTGATGCTGACAAAGAAGGAGACGAAAAAGATGAGGAAGCAGAATAGGGCGGAAGCTCAGAAAGAAATTCAAGAAAAAATCAGACTAGGTCTCATGCAACCTCCAGGACCAAAAGTGAAGATGTCTAATCTCATGAGGGTTCTGGGTACTGAAGCAGTTCAGGACCCCACGAAAGTTGAAATGCACGTCAGAGCTCAAATGGCTAAAAGGGTGAAGGACCATGAAGAGGCTAACGCTGCCAGAAAATTGACGAAGGAGCAGTTAAGGGAGAAAAATATCAAGAAAATCAAGGAGGACACCTCATCTGGTGTCACAGTTTCTGTTTACAGGATTCGTGACTTTTCTGATAAAAAGAAGCAATTCAAGGTCCAAACCAATGCAATGCAACTGTTCATGACCGGTATTGTGGTCGTCTACAGCGGATGCACTGTTGTTGTAGTCGAGGGAGGCCGCAAGCAGCAGGATAAGTTTAAGAAACTCATGCTGCGCAGGATCAAGTGGGAGAATGGAAAAATATCTGACGATAGTGACGATGAAGGCGATATTGAAAGCGCCAAAGCTAATGATTGCAAACTCATCTGGGAAGGTTCCGTCAAGAACAGAGCTTTCGGAGAAATGAAGTTTAACTTTTCTCCATCGGAAGCTTTTGCCAGGGAGCAGTTCAAGAGGCACTCCGTCGAACATTACTGGGATCTCGCATTCAGCTCCACCGTCTTGGAGACCACTGAATAGATCTGTAATTTTTTTATAAAATTATATTATTTTCAGTTAACTTATGCAAGTCTATGTTGGCAGTTTATTTTATTATGAAAATAAAGACTTATCGTATTTTTGCGACTGTAACGTGCATCAAACTAATGCATTTTTTCCTATAAATATTTAATGAATAAGCCCTTAAATGTATTCTTTATTTAATCATCATGTATTAAATCACTGATAAATATTGATTAAAGAAGACTTAATTAATATTAATCAGTGATAAATATTAATGAATTATGCAAGGGGTCCGACGTTACATAAAGGATGAAGAAATGGAGAAATTTTAAATAAAAATCAAATTTACATTGTTTAATTGAAGCAACTTTAAAAATATGAATCAATTAAATGTTACAGAAAATTATTTCGCTGTTAATCATCATCCTCCCGATTGGTTGATGCTTGTGAATTTAATAGCGACGTCGTTAACTTAACAAAATGGTTGATATGCGCAAGTCTTACATGTCTGCTTTTCAAACTTGAAGATTTTTCAAGAGCTAAGTTAATAGGCAACAGAGCAGCAGCGAGAGACGTATTAGCGAAGTATCCGTCTGCAAATGAAGAAGGAGCAGCGTTTATGTGATGCCTCATTAACAAATTTCAAAGCAGATTTTTCGAAAGATTTTGTTATGAAAAAGGACTTTATTTCATGAATGCTTGAAATAATCCAGTCCGACTTTCGGATTTATTAAAGCGTCTTTAACGTGGTTTTAGTTAGCCATGATCAACCCCAAGAAGCTTCAAATTGATTAAAATATCAATAGATATTAATTAAACTTTATTTCAATAAAATTTAATTAAAAATTAAATTAGATTTTATCATATTTAATATCTTTTATTGGCTGCACTAAGATCTTCCAGATCAAAAAACCTACTATTTTACGCAGCACAGCAAATATAAAAAAGTTAATATAAAATACATTTGTATTTTGTATTGCAAAGGATCGTTCTCCGCATCTTTTTAAAATGTCAACAATTAGTGGGTCCAGTTCCTTGGAGCCAGGCGAACTTGAAGTCACACCAGAGTTGAACGATTCTCCCCACGCTGGAGTCTCGGAAAGAAGACGACAGGAGAGAAAACGAAAGAGAGAAGAAGTTCGTTTGGGACAACCTAGTCATCACCAAAAAAGCGAAATTACGGGATCGAAATCACCAGTACATTGCAGCAACAAGAGATTTAGGAAATCTGAAGAGCGGATCATTGAAAAATCAAAGAAATCAACTCAAGAAAAGTCTATGACATCTGAGCCATCGATCATGAATGAACATTCTTTGGCAGATTGTTATCACTTCGTACGTTCCAAGTTCGACGACGATGAGCAGGAATTCGAAAGAACTTTTGAGAGCCATGTCGTGGATTCTCCTCAAGGATCGATTCACGATTGTATGGATATAGAAGACTCTCAAAATCCACTTCTTGAGGAAGAACCGGTTGAATCATCTCAGAATTCCGAACATGACGAAGAGGAAGTAAAGACTCCCGCTTTGCCAGACTCACCGGCAACAGAAGAAAAGCCAAAGTTGCTTCCGTATTTTCCTGCCATTCAAGGTTGCAGGAGCGTGAACGAATTCCGTTGCCTGAACAAAATAAACGAAGGCACCTACGGTATTGTTTACAGGGCCGTTGACCTTAAGCAACGAAATATTGTCGCCATGAAAAGACTGAAGTTGGAAAAAGAGAAAGACGGTTTTCCCATCACCTCACTGAGAGAGATCAAACTTCTCATGATGACCAGTCACCCAAACGTGGTTACCATCAAAGAAGTCGTAGTGGGTACGAGCCCCGATAAAGTCTACATGGTGATGGAGTACGTTGAACACGACCTGAAGACACTCATGGACTCGATGAAGGAAGCATTCACCATCGGTGAAGTGAAAACTTTGATGATTCAGTTGCTGAGGGGAGTACAACATTTGCACGATAATTGGGTCATACACAGGGACCTCAAAACATCCAATCTGCTACTCAGTCACTCTGGAATATTGAAGATTGCAGATTTTGGTCTCGCCAGAGAGTATGGCTCGCCTCTGAAACCTTACACTCCGATTGTGGTGACATTGTGGTACAGGTGCCCGGAATTATTGCTTGGCGCGAAAATTTACAGTACGGCAGTTGACATGTGGTCGGTTGGGTGCATATTTGGTGAATTCCTGACGGGAAAACCCCTTTTCTCGGCGAAGACAGAAATTGATCAGCTAAAAAACATATTTAAAATTCTTGGCACTCCCAACGATGACATCTGGCCAGGAGTTGGTGAACTGCCCGTCATGAGCAAGAATGTTTTCGCGAAACAGCCTTACAACCAATTAAAAAAACGATTTGAAAAAAGCCTTTTTTCTGGAAAAGGATTTAATTTGATGAATGGTTTGCTGACTTATTGCCCGGAAAAAAGAATGACAGCAGAAACCGCTCTAAACCATGACTTCTTCGAGGAGACTCCTTTGCCCACACCACCATCTATGTTTCCCACTTGGCCGGCCAAGAGTGAAATTGTGAGAAAGAAATAACAAAAAGACAGAGCAAATGTTTAACTTCTAACATTTTTTATGCTATGGGAAAAAACAAGTCGAAAGTGTTTTTATGTGAACCAATTATTAACAAACAAAATTTACTTGCTATTGAATAATACATAAATAATTTTTGATTATTAATAAAATTGAAACAAGTAGGTATAAGTTTGTGTCCAAATTCTTTCGATTTATATCACAATTCATTTTACCTTTTCGTCCAATTATACGGATAATTAGAATTATGTTCTGAAGAAATCTTCAAAAACATATTTCTGGGTAAAGCGTAACGATAGGTTAGGTTAGACATTGATTGATATTGATAACACTCCTCAATAATCATTCCTTATTTCGAATTGCTAATACGGTATACATTCTTTGTTAAAAAACTTTCTCATGGATTTGTTGAGAATACTTATAATCCTGGTGTCAAATCAATTTGCTCCTGAAATGCAAGCCTGCCATTTTTATTTGGTACATAAATAAGACTGACGGGAACTTGAGCTTTCGCTTAAACGTTGTTAGCGGGATGAAAATTTCTGTAATTTAAAAATGTAACACAATGTTAATTAGTTTAATAACATGTACCCTTTTTAAAAGAATAATTGCTTGAAGAGATCTTTTTTCATATCATCCAGGCATTTTATACTAGAGCTTTCACACTTCACTGAATCGAGATTATTAACTGCGCCATCCAATTTCATGGAAAATGTACCATTAGGGGCAGAGCCGCCGGACAGAAAATTCGGGCCATTATGCTTTGTCAATTTGGTAACGGAAAAGAAAAAAAAATGGTCTGGCTCAACAAATTGCCGGGCCTCCACCCCTCCCGGCGTCCTTAATTTAAGGGAGACTCGAGTGGAACGTACTTCATTTTTTGACTTTCCCCTAAAAATTTTATCTCGAACATGAATGAAAATATGGTGAATTTTATTACATATTATGAATCTTTATTATCTTGATTCTGACATTGTTATGATCATCTAGTGAATTTTGCTGAATGCTATAATCTCATTATTTAATTCTACATTTGCACATTAATCATTATCATTAACATATTGACATAAATCATTAATTTTAAATATACTAATTAAAGGTATCGGTTCGTTCGGTACAATAACGGTGGTCCATTGAGTACAATCTTAAAAGTATGTGTATTTATCACTATTGTGACAAAACTAGAAATGATACAACACTTATTTTTGTACCACTCTAAGCATAGATCCATGCACAACCACAATGTGTAAAATGTGTAAAAAGACACGTCTGACAGGATATTTTCAGAATAACTAAAAATTGAAGGAATCACAGATTTGTTGTTGCGGATCTGACAAAACACTAATCATATATTTATAAGTTTTATTCACACAAACAGAGTCCACATAATAGACAACACTCGAAAGGAAATCACCTGAGCAAGAGTACAGTAAGACCAAGAATCAAATGAGACAAGGAAAGAGTCCGAAGGAAAAGAAAGCGTCACAAGTGAAGAGTCCCGAGGAAGAAGGAATGGGTGATGGTGATTAATTAAGGTCCATTTCATTACTAGATGATTAGGACGGGAGGGAGTACCTCCGCCTGGTTCCTTGTATAGAGTCTCGGAAAAGATGGCGGTAGCTCCTCATACAAAGGATTCACGGTACATAACTGGTCCTGCACGCCTAGGACGAGGTCCTTCTCCTGAAGCGTGGTGCGTATGATGGAATTTGGCCAAAGTTCTCCAGTGACCTCACGCATCTTTTTGCTGTGTGCGTGTGCTCCGACACGGTGAAAAACGGAAAAATCGGAATTACTGATTCGGAGCCTGTAGTTACATGCTATAATTTAAATGCGTAGAAGTATTGAAAGACAATCCGGAATTGTTTATAAGTAAAAAAAACGCCACTAAATATTTTTATGTCAATGGTTCATTCATTATATAGTCCATTCAGCCCGCTGTCTCCTACCATTCCACAGGAGACTTGAAAACGAGTGAAGAGATTTTTTAGTCAATTCATTGTCCTTGGAAGTATTTAGAAGTAACTTAGAAAATGGTTTAATTCTTAACGAAACAATTAAGTTGATAAGTTGGCACAAAATGATGATTATTACCATAACTTCAGGGCAATAAAATAATAAAACTTTATTTCGGTTCGTATTTACGATCTTTTGGTTGAACCACATTATTAAGAATTTATTGCGCACCATAAACAGTTTATACAATAGCATTATCTGCATAGCTGAGAAATCAATTAATTTCACGAGTGAAACCATGGAAGGTACGAGGGCCACGTGTTGCGCTAGGGACTGTTCCACTATTCTGACAGATTCTCCGCCGAATTGCTACCAATTCCCCGAAGAACACGACCTTGTTCGCGAGATCCTTGTAGTAATAGAAAGGCACGATCTTATTTCTCTTCCAATTGAAGAGCTGCGAAATAATTACTTGGTCTGCATGGCTCACTTTAAAGTGGTCGGCGAGGAACCAGTAGAGCCTGAAAGGGTTGTGAACCATGGTTCTATGCAGGCTTCGAACTACCAGTACCAAGATCGTCAAGGTGAAAGGCAGAATGAGGTTGTTAACAGGCAGTCTTACCACCAGAAGGAGGCACAATCACATAGTCGCCAAAAAGCAGATCGAAGTGGAACATCGGAGAGGCACCATAATCGCGATTCACCTTATCCCCACTCCGGGGGACCTCCGAACAAGGACAACGTAGTTCAAGAGTGTAAATCTTGCTATAAAATATTGGTAGGTTGTGAAAACTTCAAACGTCACATGCTAAAGTATCACAAGAATTGTTTCTGTACTAGATGTGACACACCCTTCAAGAGTGGGTATTACTTAAAAACGCATCAAAAACACCATTGCTCGCAAAGGCGCAAGTACGCTTCCGTAAACCCCATATAAAATACATAAACAACAATTTGGTAACTTTAATATGAGTTTGGAGCTCGTTCGGTAAAATTTATTTGAGTACAAATTTTAATAAACATAAATTTTCAAAAGCAAAAAAATGTTGATTTTCGAATGTACATGTTGACTTAATGAGTGTGACGTGATTTGCCCAAAGCGCCTTTCACTACACAAATTCGAATTTGTAGATTAAGAGATACTTGAACGAACAACAGAAATCTTTATTCGATAAGAAAAATCAATAATAATACTATATATATATATACCTCCCACCTTTCGAAGAATGATGGTCGGGTTACATCTCCCCGAACATAATTCCCAAAATGATCAGGCATAAAATATGCGCGAGAATAAAGTATGAAACCATACAATTTAAAGTCACGACGATCACTAAAGTTCTCCGATTCCATCCATGTCCTGGAGAATAGCACTCCACTTTTCCAACCGGGAAGATAATGATTGGCTTATCTTCGACATGGAGGTCGGTTGTCGACGTAGTTCATTGTTCAATCTGTCTATGGCTTCACATTCCTGCAATTGAACTCCAACAATTTTTTGTTATTACGGACATGGCTGCATGATTCGTCGAAGTCTACCACATCTGAATGTGCGGTTAGTTTATCGACATCGTGCCTGAGCCATGCCAACGGTTAAGTAACTCTCCTACAGAAGTCCCTCTGCTCGAGCTACATGAATTATGTCATTACGAGCATATCGCTGTGGTTCTACATGAGGATGCTGGGTAGAATATTCACCAGCGAGCTCTAAACCAGTTCGCAGCTCTTTTAAGTATACGTGGGTAGTTCTTCCGACAGAAAGGAGGGGTTCAACGATCTCACTCCAAGCTTCCTTAAGAATGCAGAGAGAACCTCAAGGAATACCTCCGAAATCGAGAGTATATGGGCTTACGTGAGTGACAGTTTTCTCACGTAAACTCCATAAATCTAACGGTAAAAGTTTGTGCCACCGTTTAGGGTGATCGGAAGCAAATTTCATCAACATCTGTTCGATGGATTTGTTGCACCTTCCACCAAACCTGACGCTTCAGAGTGTATGGACATAGGGGGAGTAACCTAAATGTTTACGAAATTCATCTCTAAGTTGGTAAGTAAAATAAGTGTCTCTGTCACTACTAATAATGTTAGGAATCGAAAAGGTCATTAAAGATTGAAGCAAGGTTTCACAGACATTCTCAGCTGTCATAGATTTCAACGGATAAGCGACCAACCAACGGGAAAACTTATCAAAAATAACCAGAGCATGGTTATGCAGTGGTTTCACTTACCGGGATTAAAGGCCCAATACAATCTATCCTGACATGAGAAAAGGGGTGCTCGTTCCCCAGAGGTATGGGTTGAATTAGCATCTGTTCTTTGGTTATAAATGTGGCTCTCTTTTGACAGATGTCACTAGAGTCAACATAAGATTTCACTAGGGATTCCATATTAGGAAACCAAAAGTTAAGCTTAATCCTCTGACAAGTTGATTTAGTGGCTGAGAGGTCAGCAAATCATCCTCAGCAACATATTTATGTTTGTTCAACAAAGGATCCTCGACTCTACACATGTTAACATTCAAGGTAACACTACTGTTATGGCCACGTTCTGAGACTGAGGAAGGCGATGATCACTCCCCCTCGAGTCATGAAAGTAGGGTTTTCCCGATGAGGAAGCTACCGGTCCAGAAGGTTTTTGAACCTCCGGATACTTACTCGAAAAGTGACTTGGGCGACCACAACGGTAACAGTTAACTCGATAGTTGAGACTGGAACTATAATCAACGAGACCGCTGATTGGTCTTTACAAGTTTACTGCAACTTGAGAAGGATTACCGAGAGGTGCTTCATAACTTGGTCTAAATCGATTCTTAATTATCGATAGATGATTATAATTCTTATGAAGAATGCTAAAGTTGTCAGCAATTCGGCTATTCTGCGGTGGCATTTGTCGGCTTCTAAATCTTTATCGATTACGTAGTTTAAGCATTCGCGAGGAAGTGTCTGCTTGAGTCTGTAGGCGCAAAGGATGTCTATTATTCTATCGTAGTTTCTGTTCGCTTGACGACTCTCGAAATAATACGTGCAGAGATTACGCAATCTAGGTCCTCAATGCAACCATCTTAAGCAAGATCTCGCACCGGTCGCTAAAGTTAAGTTGATACCGGTCGCATTCTTCTTCGAACAATTGGAAGAAAGCGCGGATTTAAAGGTTACTATCGGGGAAGGGAATTATATTTTCCCTAATATTATTAAGATCATTTCTGACCTCACGAGCACGAAGCTCGATTTGATTCCTTCTGCGCCCCTCTCGCTCTTCCTGCCGAATGCTATCTTCTCGTTCTTCCTGTCGAAGGCGCTCCTCGGCCCCTTGACATTTATGAATTTTTAGATCTTCTTTAGACATTTTTTTCCTTTGACTTGTTTTCTGTACCCAGCGGCGTAGCAAGGGGGGGCAGGAGTGCATGTTCCAAGGGGCAGCATTTTGAAGTGGTACGTAAAAAATAAAAAAGTAGAAAAAACGGCCGCCGCCCCCCAGAGTTTCTGCTGCCACACTTAGACCTTTCGAAATGTTTCCATTGAAGAGTTAGATTTCAATTTAACATTTGGTATAGCGCATCGATTGATGTACAACATATGCGAGCCACACATCAAAAGAGAATCTCCTTGCCAGGCCCTCATCAAGTCACGCCTGTTCCTCAGATCGTCCAGTGATTTCTTTTGATCGGAAGTGTATATAGGGAACTATTCCGAGATCATAGCATGTTGTTCGTGCGTTCTGTTTTCATCAACTTGCTGGTATTACGTTCATTCGTGACTGTTATTGTTATATTGAAAATATTTTTAAGAGTAAATTCTTGGATTCGCAAGCATCTCGGTGAGTTTGATTAGTATAAGCTTTATTTATTTCGATATTTATTTGTTTTATGACAACGCTACTGTTATGGCAGGCCACCGATCGGGTGTTCAGAAGCGCATCTCTGAAATCAACCCAAAAGCTCTATTTGTGCCATGCACAAACCATTCCCTGAATCTGGCTTGCTGATTCTGTGACGGTTCACTCCGTTACATTTTTTGGCACACTGGACAGGTTATTCAAAGTACTTTTCTGTATCTACACATAGCTGGGACGTCTTGATTCAGGTTACTGGTCTAACTATCAAGCGGATTGTTTAAACTAGAAGGAATAGTCGAGCAGACGCTGTAAATGTTGTGAAGAAATTATCTGAAGTCGTCACTGCCCTGGAGCAGCTCACGGAATAAGGAGAAATTGCAGCCACAAGATCAGATGCATCTTTAATTCTCGACTCGGTACTGTCGTTTTCGTTTCTTAATATTTCTGAGCCTTTGGAAATCTGTTCTCCCAGAAGTCAATGATGCCCAGAAGTATCTTTAAGCAAAAGGGCTGGATCTATAACAAAGTTCTGTCAAGCTAACAACCTTCTTCATAATAGAGAAATGATTGTGGACCTTGCAATGGACGAATCCAAAAAACTCTGTTCTGAAATGGGGATAAGCATGGAGCGTCGAATCCGTAAAAAGAAACGAATGGATGGTGAAGGATTGACTGATGCATCGCTGGGATTTGATGCTGAATTGAGACGGGAAATGCTGTGTGTCATAGACAGGTTGGCTGAGGAAATATCTGGCAGATTTCAGCAAGTTCATGATCTTGCAAATAAATGCGCCTTTCTTACATCGTCAAATCTGCTTGATCATAATTATGATTGTTATCATTGTTAATTATGATTATCAGCGAAGTTGATAAAGATATAGAGAAAGAGGAAGAGACGAAAGGAGATTTCAATATTTTGTGGAAGCTTCAGGAAACAATAAAATTGATGGACTTTTAGAACTTTTGAGCTTCTTACAGAGATACCACCTTGGGGATTCCGCCCCTAATATTGTGATCTTGCTGCGCATCTTCTTTACCCGGGCTATTAGTGCTACCAGCTGTGAGCACTCTTTCTCCAAACTTAAGTTAATAAAAAATCTATCTTCGATCATCGATTAGCCAGACAACGCTTACAGACTTGGCAGTCCTCTCCATAGAGAGGGAACTTGCCGATGGACTGAATTTTGAAACTGTTATAAAAAAAAAAAAACTTGGCTGAAAGGAAAGCGCGGAAAGTTTGTTGTAAATTTTTAACCGATTTGATTGCGGTTCCATGAAAATAAATTTTTGAGAGCTTTTCGAAATTTTGAAGGTTTATTAATGGCCAGGGAGGAGGCGGCGGAAAAACGTACGACTGCCCGGGCGGCAAGAACAGTTGCTACGCCACTGTCTGATCCACATTCACAAACGGGCGCATTACTCATGTGCAGGAGTGATGAAGTACATAAAAATCCTAACTTTGTATAGACTGAGATATTTAATTTGTTTGTTTAATTTTTCCATTTAATTTGATGCATTTTAGTCTAATTTTTGTGGTCTTCACCACTTAAAAGCACTTGTATTTTAAGACGTACCCAATTTTGACCCATGATTGGGGCAAAATGGGAAATTTATGACATTTTTAAAACCATAATTAAAGTTATTTAAATAACAATCTATAGGACTTTTTACTGACATTTTGTTCTTCGCACACCAAAGTGTTGTTTTCATGCAAATATGTAAACATTGTGAATGAAATTGTGAGTGTACTAAAGGATCTCCCTCAAGTACCCCATTTAACCCCACTTCCCCTGTATTATGTATTATGTATTCAATTGTTCAAAAATTGGCAAATAATGGCAATCTTCGCAATCATTCTCCATTAGGGTTTGGTCTTTTTGTAAAATAATTGATTTCCTGTATCATAAATCGATGAACTTATACTCATAAATAACAAAAAAGAATTTAATTTTGTTTAGTTTTTTTATTTAAGTCACCTCAAAACGAAATTTGTAAAATCGTATAAAGAAACTGTTAACCTTAACGAAGAAATTAAGAAAACACTACACCTAAAAACTGTTCGTTGTATTTTATATTTATTTATTTATTTTATTTCAACCAAAAAGAGGGTCACACGTGACCGCTAACACAAATTGGAGTCAGTCAATGCAAAGATGAAGAGTGCATAGAAATTTTAATAATTTGAAGTCATTAAATTGT
>MPNW01000353.1:130814-147271 GCA_011800805.1 Hirudo medicinalis
GTTGAAAATGTCTCCAACATTTTGCTCATATTGACATTAATTTGGTTGATAGTATTAGTCATATGCTCATTCATCTGCTTTATTAGCAGATTAGAATTTTCATTTGCTTGCTTCATAACGGAATTCAGAATAAGTTCGAGAGAATCTGGTGTTAACAATCTCGCCACGAAGGAATATTAATCGAACCGTAATATGTCAATCGGGAAAACTGATTTAAATCAATATTTCTTTATGTAAAGTATTTAAAACGAGAGTTATTTCGGGTTTCCACCGGAGAAAAGAATTCTGTTTACACTCTATTATCTATTATGGTAAATGCTTTGATGATCAAGAATATTAGGTGATGAATGAACGAAGAGAAATTAGGTACACCGGATCAACCTAGCGGAGAAATGGATACGGTTGTCAAAAGAATAACAGTTGCTCTCGACGAATACGATTTATGGAAGAGTATAAAAGTGATTGGACACTGCAAATGTGAACATCTAGTGAATTTGTGTGGTGTTGATTAAAATATTTTTAAAAGTTTTTCATCCAATTCCCAACAGCTCATGAATTTTGTTTCTAATTTGGTTTTTATTTCTGTTTTTTTTTTAAATTTTCAATTC
Organism: Hirudo medicinalis; assembly: GCA_011800805.1. NCBI lineage: Eukaryota > Metazoa > Annelida > Clitellata > Hirudinida > Hirudinidae > Hirudo > Hirudo medicinalis. Next base: position 131,423 of record MPNW01000353.1, read on the forward strand.
ACATGTTTTTATTACAAATAAGGTAATAAATTTAATTATTTTAAATGTAATTAATATTAATATTTTTGAAATTAAATTGGTACCACTACATCGCACTGCATTGAAAACGCGATAAAAACATTTTGAAATTATATAATTTTATTTCTTTACTGACAATTACTAACAATTTCATAAATAAAAAAAATTAACTTTTAGTTTACAGAAAATGATTTCATTATCGAAGCATATTTGATGCGGTTGCAACAAAACCTAATAATACTAATTAGCAGAGTAATAAATTATTAAAATTTTATATTAAATTTAATTAATATTTACGATCTTTTGAGCGCACCGGCTTACTAAGTTAACTGTCGCGCAACATCAAAAAATTATACAATCATATTATCGAGCTAACTGAGAAATCAAGCAATTTCACGAGTGAAACCATGGAAGGTACGAGGGCCACGTGTTGCGCTAGGGACTGTTCCACTATTCTGACAGATTCTCCGCCGAATTGCTACCAATTCCCCGAAGAACACGACCTTATTCGCGAGATCCTTGTAGTAATAGAAAGGCACGATCTTATTTCTCTTCCAATTGAAGAGCTGCGAAATAATTATTTGGTCTGCATGGCTCACTTTAAAGTGGTCGGCGAGGAACCGGTAGAGCCTGAAAGGGTTGTGAACCATGGTTCTATGCAGGCTTCGAACTACCAGTACCAAGATCGTCAAGGTGAAAGGCAGAATGAGGTTGTTAACAGGCAGTCTTACCACCAGAAGGAGGTGCAATCACATAGTCGCCAAAAAGCAGATCGAAGTGGAACATCGGAGAGGCACCATAATCGCGATTCACCTTATCCCCACTCCGGGGGGCGTCCGAACAAGGACAACATAGTTCAAAGCTGTAAAGTTTGCTATCGAGTGTTGGTAGGTTTTGAAACGTTCAAAAACCATATGTTAAGTTATCACCAGGATTTCTTCTGTACAAGATGTAACACACCCTTCAAGAGTGGGTATTACTTAAGAACGCACCAATTAAACCACTGCACAAAACGGCACATGTACGAATGAGTACTACTTGTCTAAAGCCCAAATGGATCACATTATTTACAATTTAATGACATTATGCTATGACAACCTTATATCTTATCACGGAATTATTGTTTTATCGATTTAATATGAACTTGTTTTCTCAAGTTTATTTGATAACTTTTGTTTAATAAACATTTAAATTTTCATCAACAAATTGGTCGATTTTCGTATATGCATGTTGGTTCAATGGATCTAAAGCATCGGTATTCAACTGGCTGGCCAGATCCGGCTAGGATGTGAAAGTCAAGGTAACAAAGAACCGGAACAAATAGATAATGTAAGCATTATTTTCATGCAGATCCTAAAGGATTCGCAAAATCTTATTCTTTCCTGACACTTTTCATTATGATCAAGATTAATGCCAATTACACAAGACTGCAACGAGAAACTTATGCACTTTAGGATGTTAACTTCCAAAATGACACCAATATCGTATCAATTCAGTAACCAGCACCTATCCTGCAGCAGTATTTTGTTAATGTATTTTTCATAACTAGATTCGGACAGGAAAAAACGCTATATAAATGATTATGCAGCTCGATTCCGAACGAATCTTTAAACGTCCATTTCTTGTCTGCACGAAGATGTTGCGGACCTGACAAAACACAACTGATATTTTTACAGATTTTATTCACATAAACAGAGTCCACTCGAAAGGAAATAGCACAGTAAGCAACGAGCAAGAGTACAAGTAAGACTAAGAATCAAGCGAGATAGAGTCAGAAAGAAAGGTAAGCGTCACAAGTAAAGAGTCCGGAGGAAGAGAGGAAGTAAAAGAGTAGATTCGCCTGGTTCTTTACACAGACTCGGGAGGATGGCGGTAGCTCCTCACACAAAGGATTCGCGGTCGATCACCGGTCCTGCACGCCTAGGACGAAGTTCTTTGTCCTGTTGCTGAATCTTGGTACACTCGAAACTGGGCACAAGTAGGTCGAAGTTCTCCAATGACTTCGCGCATCTTTGTGCTGTGTGCGTGTGCTCCTACAAAGGCAAGATCTGCACGCGAGCCCACAAAATTTATGACATTTTTGCTTCTAAAATCTAAACTTATGCGATTATCTCCAATAATTAAAATTTTGTTGCAAACTTTAATTCTTCAAGACACTCGTAAACATTCAGGAGACAAGAAAATATATCTTTGATGTACAGGATGAGTGTTTCATTACCGTCCTCGTTTTTGACATCATCATTAGCACTGCATATTCACTAACAGATCAACTTCTTAACATTTACGTTATGCACCCAATATCTGCTCAATTTCCTTCTAAAAACATTTTGCAACAGTGAAGTTATCAAGAACTTTAACACTCGATAACTTTGGAACGCATTAAGATAGAATCATAATTCCTTTTTTTTTTGTTAGAAAGGTAAAAAGCCAAAAATTCATTTTTTTTTTATTAGATGTGCTTGTTTTATACAAACACATTATTTTCCTAAGTAAGACCTTTCTTCCAAAGATCCAAAGTTATCGGTGTTAAAGTTCTTGCTAAAGTCTTGCTAACTTCACCTCCATAAACATTTTCAGGTAACCTACAATTACTATTATTTTCCATTTTGAACACATTCAAAAAACAAACAATGTTGAGTTTAATCATCTATTTATTATTTGCGACTGCTGACCATTTCTAGTTTTTTTTGAGGGAAACTATCATTGAAAAGGTTAATAATTAAAGCATAATCATATTCATCATGACCACATCATGTAAGTATAGCAAAAGATGACCAACTGAATGATTATTCAGTATTTCCTCAAGCAAATAACCCACACATGTTAAACCAGTTGCCGAAATAGGTGATTTAGTGAGTTTAGTGAAGTAATAAGTAATAAGTGACAAATTCAGGGAAGCTAATTGTTCACTTGCCACAAGCATTTTGTAAATGTGTAGGCCTGGTGGACTTTAAGACTTACAAATTGTATGAGAATTCAGAGCCCAATAGCCTGAAAATGATGATGAATCTTCCACAAAATCATTTAGAAACTTTCCTCTGTGCACTGTACAGGATAAGTCCTCTCACCTATGGCTGTAATAAAAGTATATAAAAGAAATATTTTAGATTGAAATGTAATTGCTGAAATAAAAGAAAAAGTACAAATTAAAAACACTCACTAGACGAGGATGACAGATCTTCTGACAAACTGTTAAACTTTTGTGACTTTTCAGAAAATTCTCTGAGCTTGTTATTCTGAGTTTCTAACTTCCTTATTAGTTCTCTCAGTTTCTCACCTTGTTTTAGTAATATTACCTTTGGGTTGTCAGGATTATAGACTGGAAGAAACATTATTAATTGTGCAAGGGGTGTGCATTATTTATTAAAATCTACATTTATTTATTAAAACCTACATTTATTTATTAAAACCTACATTTATTTATTAAAATCTACATTTTAATTATCGGCCTTTTTTCGATGTTCAGAATATGAAAAAAAAAGCAAGGACATCTTAAAATGTATTTTCTATACAATCGAACGACACCAAACCACGTCGTTTCTTGAGTTTTTGTTTCTCAAGATGTCTGGTGAAATGACTTGCAACTGTTAAATGGAAATGACATTAGCTTGCTTTATGACTCATCAGCTCCACACGATGCTTAAGCAATGAAACTTGATTTCAAAAACTTCAGGCATCCGAAATTGAAAATGAAATATTTGATGTTCAACATTTTATCGTTGGGCAGAAGCCAATCAACAAAGCAGAGCAGAATAAAGAATTTGAGAGATTAGTTTCTTGATTAAAAATTTGCCAGAGGAACTAATTTATCCAGGAGTTAAATCTAATTATTTAGAGTGTCTAAAAGCAAATAAATGAGGCCAATTGTCATTGGTAGGCATGAAAATGTTTAATTTTAGAATTTAGAATGTAAGAGGTGAATATTCATAGAAGTTGGCATGAAATGAATCATCTGTTAGTCATCATATTGGTCATGACACTCAAGAACGTGATCTCACAAATTTTCAATAAAGTTCCCGAATAATTCATCGAATCGACCGACGGTCTCACGCTGTAAAAGTAAACACCAGGAGACAAAGTAGAACCAAGGAAAGAATTACAGAACAATGTTATGCAAAGAAATCCTCTAGTTTAAAATAAAGTTAAATCTTCTTCAGTGACCAAACTTTCTTTTAGAAACTGTTTCTATTTTCCAGCCTGTCAAGGAATCCTATTTCAGTCAAGGAATTTTTTTTTCACTATTAAAACATATTTCCTTTGAGAGAACAGAGGTTATCCTGATACAAACCTTCACAAAATTTCCTAATGGGTTTGTCAGACCAAGATGAAAAGAATACAGAGCATAATTTCCTGAAACATGATAACTTGTCACATAATCACATAAGCTGCACTTAACATATGATTTGAATGATAGTTAGCAAGGAAGTTCAGTGCTTGATATTAATTTGTTACTTTGCGTTGCAAAGATGCTCAAAGTTTTTACTTAATAAAAGCAAAGTGACGAGCAACTTTAAAATGCTTGCTACTTAATCTGTAGCCGAAAGATAAAAGGTAGCTATTAAAGCATAAAGTGAATAAAAATGTTTCCTCACCTGAGGAATTGATCGATGCAGCACTTACGCTTGCATAAGAACCTTTGTTGGACGCCATATGTCTCAGAATACATCAGAATTTCTGCTACTCGGGATTTCCACTTTAACTTCGAAATATAGATAAATTACGCATCTATCCGTGCAATTTGCGCAGAAGTTCTGGTATCTGCAACAATTGAAAACAATAGTCGACAGGCTTAGATGCAGGAGTGAGAAAGCCAACCAAGCAACGTAACAACGTTGAATCCAACTTACGCGGAAGTTAGTGCCACAAATTGGACATTATATAAAGGAGCGACGCAGAGACACGAATTCATAAGCAATTAACATGAATATATAATATGCAAAAGCATGGATTTTCCATCCTGCTATTCTAAGGCGTTATTTCGTAATAGATTTTTACATTAAAAAGTGTTTATTTCTGTTTATTTTAGTACTTATTTAATTTTAATTGTAATTATTTTAAATTGTTAAGATGTTTAGTAGTTGTTTGGAAAATGTTTTTCTTTTATTCCCCAGGTGTTCAAATGTGATTACATCGTAATTTACTGAAAATAGTCTATTACACAAAAAATATTTCGGTTAAGATCGGATTTAATAAAACTTATTTGATTTTTGTTCGAATTCATTATTGGAGCGGCCTTATTAGTTATAAAGAAAGTAATTCAATAATGATAAGCATTGTTCCAACAGATTGGATGATTGTCAAATTCGAAATCAATTTCAACCCAATAATTCTTTTTTAAAGGAAACTTTAAACAAGTAAAATTAAAGTATTTACCGTTTAAGTCAATTAACTTTTGAAAGTTTACTCTCGAAATATTTTATTTAAAAATATCATTCAAAATCTAGACAAAGCGTTGGCAACATCCTATCCAAAACTAATTTTAAAAAATGCTGCGTCGGCAAATTGATATCAATTCTTTCAAATGAAATCGTATCAATCTGGAAATTAATGTACAAATAATTTAGAGCAATCGTCTATCGGCGCCGAACGTCCATAGCCGTATAAAAACTGCGAGTCCGCTGTCTCTAAGTTACATTAACAATAGATGTCAGGGTGGAGGAGTGCATATTCAAAGTTCTGTATTTTCTTAGTTTTGATTTAGTTTTGAATGGATAAATATATCAAAGATATTATTTTATTTTCTTGAGAAGAACTTTAACTCGGGAAATGTCTTAAACAGTAGTTTTGTAGAAGTATTTCGATAAAATTCTGGTTTAAAAATTGAATTTGAAAAAATTGAACTGTTTCGCCAATTGGTATCTGCAACGAATCCTGCTGGGGAAAAACTGCACTGACAACATGGAAAGTAGGAATGAGAGAAAGTTTTTTGCTTTCTGTGTGCTCTGGATTTTCAGCCACGAAATGAAATCAGTCTCAGGAAACTTCAATGTCTATCTCAACGAATCGGAGACAAGAAGATTACTTGGTTAGTGACTGATTGCTAAATATAGTTTGTGAACATATGTTATTAATATTTGTGAGTTTCTATTACTATTTCTATTGTTTGCGAGTGTCAAGCAACATGATCCATCCCAAGTCATTAACAATAATCACCACGATATCGTCTTGTCCTGCACCAATTAAAGGGCAATTGTGCCTCCATTACTCGCACCTTTCTCCTCAAATAATGCAAATAACATGGACATTAAACTCGCAGGAAATGCCTTCGAACCTAACAAAACAAATTACTGACCGGATGCCAAACCGCCTGCATGTGCGTCCTGAATCGGCGCTTGTGTGCTTGTCACTACTGATGTTAAAAAGATAACAAACTAAAATGCTAAAATAGTTAACCATAAAAACTTTCACAACGAGTTAAAATGAAATCTTTATTACTCCACATTTAGCTCGCATCTTCCGCGAAGATTTGTTGATTAAAAAGGCACACACAATTCACAATTTATTCCCGATGGACTGCTTCTCAGGATTCCTTTGCCCCAGTTTGAGGTCTCAGATTGCCTCGAGCCAATTGGCAGGATCTGGTTATCCGCCAGTGATAATTCGACGAGTGATTTTTATTGGTGCAAGTCCTCCATGTGGAACTCTTTCTACATTTTCATCCCTGGTAACTCAACTGCCGCCGGCTTTCTTGTTTTTGTTGTTGCCTGCGTCGGCAACACCTTCTCTGAGAAGAACAATAGAGACGGCTTTCTTGTGTCAAATCTGACACGCCGAATCGGATGACTTAATAAAGAATGAGGGCGGTCATTAAGGGTTACTTGTGCATTCGACCCTGTGCTTAGTTATTCTTTCTTTCGATCTTCTTTGGATCCATCCATCCGTCCGTTCCACTGTTAGATGTATCTACTATTCTATTGTATTAATGCAGTATCTAATGTTGCATGATGATGATACCACATGATGCATGGCAATGTTAGGCAACCATGTTCCATCCATTGGGTGCTATTAATATCCAATCCTATCCATTAAGGTTGCTTTATGGTTGTTTGATTTAATGACCACTTGTACGTTGAACGTTGGTGAGGGAATGAAAATATGATATAAACAGCATTATATGAATAATTTTATTTGAATAATAATAAGCATTATATTATTGTGAATAATAATAATTTAAAATGTGAAATCAACGTAATGTGAATGAATTCTAAAATATTGTGTTGTTAGAGAATTGTTGAGTCAGACCTTAATAATTAGTTCATTCATTCATTCATTCGTTCATTCATTCATTCGTTCATTCATTCATTCATTCATTCATTCATTCATTCGTTAGGTTTCCAAAGGGCGTGCGGGATGGCCGAATGGGTTGCGTTCCTGCATACGACGGTGATGGCAACAGTTGGGAAGGAGCGCTATATAAATTGTTAACGAAAAGCGCCTCTGACGTTATGCACATGGCGCTACATAAATGAACTACATATATAATTAATTTATATATATATATATATATATATCTTATTGGTGCTAAAATATTAACACGATCTTATAACATTGTCACATCATCGTCACCACCTTCACTTTCCAACGAATAAAGAAGTCTGTGAGGATTGTTGGCACATCTCGGTGCGTGACTTTTCTGGACTTTCCATCGGAAATCCAGGAAGATCCACGTGATCTTCAGTCACTCTTCATCCTTTCCACCTGCTTTTCGCCTGACAACTCCACCACCGGAAAACTGGTAATCATTTTCCAAAACCCCTCATTACCTTCCTTCTTTTTTTGCACTATCTTTCGTTCGTCCATCTGATTTGCTGCTATGTATAGATCGGATTATTTCCATCTCCATGGAATCCCCTGAATAGAATAGAGCACCCAAAACCAAATTACGTCACCGTCTTCATCATTATCACCATTACCATCATTATCATCATCATCATCATCATCATCAACCTCACCTGCAATTATCGTCAACTTCACCATAAAGTCATTCAACCTTCAATCCATCCATCCATCCATCCATGCATCTGGTCAGCAACAACAACGTCATCTAACATCTTGTCATGGCTAGACTGCAGTGACTAACAAGTCTGATTTCTTTCTCTGCTCATTCAATCGATCCTCTCTTTTTCAATCATCTCTCCGTCCATCCGATGTCTTTGAATGGGGAGGATGCTGATTGGTCGGTCGAAATTATATAAAAAAGAAGGGCAACAGCTGGATACAAAGCCATGATTCATCATTATTGTTGTTGTTGTTATTAATGTTATTCGTGTGTTATTATTATTATTATTTATCTCCAAATTTATTTATGACATTCATGACTAAAACTTTAATAATTGTTAGAATTCATTACAATTGGTTGTTACGAGTTCGTAATATAAAATAATATAATATAATATGATATAATACAATATAATATAATGTAATGTAATGTAATATAATGTAATGTAATATAATATAATATAATATAATATAATATAATATAATATAATATAATATAATATAATATAATATAATGTAATATAATGTAATATAATATAATATAATGTAATTATAACTGTCGCACGACATCGTAACAACTGCCTCCCCTCCAATAAAGTTGAGCATCTCTCCAGTCCTCTTGCCGGCAGGCAGGAGATTTCCAACGTAAACACATGTGCTTTGCGTGGCACATTGCCATAAATACCTTGACCTCCGACCTTTCAACTTGTACCTTGTGACATCACACCATGGCGGTTGGATTGATGGAAAGAGATAATGGAGGGAGTGAGAGGTTGATGAATAAATGGATGAATGAAAAGTGAAAGTCCTACGGTTGATGCAGGGACGGTTGTAGAATATGAGTTGTTTGTTGCCTATAATAATAATAATTAATTTGTAAATAATATATTATTATAATAATTAATTTGTAAATAATATATTATTATAATAATAATTATTATTATTATATTATTATATTATTATTATATTATTATTATTATTATTATTATAATGATAATTTTAATAAATCACATCCCAATCTTTAATTATGTGACTACGCAATTACTATTACGAATATAATAATAATAAGAATATAATAACAATAACAATATTTAGTTATTTATTATAATTATAAAGCCGTTGTTAGAAGCATCCATCTTATTCTTCCATTAATCTCCTCGTATCGCAACTTATTGATGATATCTGCGGACCTTCGACATCTCATGCCTTGAGGCTCCGTCATTCTTTCACTCTTTCATTCAATCAGCTTTATGTTTCTCACACCGCCATCATCATCATCATCGGCATCATCATCGTCGTCATCATCGTCACCATCATCATCATCACCACCATCCTCATCATCGCCAATGGAAACTCAATATCGTCGTCTTCATTGTCAATTAGAAGTCATTAGCGGATTGAGTAGCAGTGGCAGCCACCTGGTGTCGTAAGATCATTTCGTAACCACGGTGACTCCAGTCGACCGGAAATGAAATACGGTTGAATGAATGGAAGGAAGGATGGATGAATGGAAGTGTGGATGGGTGCATTAATGATTGAAAGGAAGGAAGGATGGATGGATGGATGAATGAATGGCTGAACAAATGGCGAAAGAAATAATCTCCAATAGACATTAAGCCTCTTAACATTGAGACCTCTGAGATTTACAATGAGCTGGTCACGGGGTCTCAACCAAGCAGACGTCAACCTTCATGCGAGATGGTTCGTCGCTCTTACAAAGAATAACTATCATCATCGTCGTCGTCGTCGTCGTCGTCGTCACTGTCATCATTAAGATCATCATAGCTACCTCAGGCACAGATGATGTTAGTCTAGTTAGTAATATCTATCGCTGAACACCATTGTCGTCGTCGTTGATAAAGAATAGATATTATTATTATTATTGTTATTATTATTAATATTATTGTTGTTGTTGATGATGATGTTATTGCTATTGTTATTGTTGTTGTTGTTATTATTGTTATTATTATTATTATTATTAGTAGTAGTAGTAGTATTGTAGTATTAAATGCATGGAAAATTTACTAATTAATTGTTTAAATAATAACAACAGAGTTATATTTCTTGGTTATTAACGTTATTAATGTAATAAATCATTAATAATAGGAATAATTTGACGCGCAGGCCTAGGGAAATCCTATCCAGTCCCCAATAAACCTCTGACGTCATAAAAACTCAGAAGGAATTAAGCGCTATAAAAATGAGGAATGGATCCTTTCTGTGTGGATTTACTCGAGAGATCTGCTTTATTTCGTCTGCCTCCCAGATATATCTGATGGTGATGATGATGATGATGATGATGATGACGATGACGACGATGATGAATATAATAGTGGTGTTGGTGATTATGACGAATGTGGTGATGTTTAGGAATAGGATAATGATGCACTTTGTGGTGATCGCGAACACTGCAATTGTTAATGACACCGCAGTTATTATTACGTTATCATTGTCATCATAATTTCTCAGCTAAAAAAATTGTTAATTGAAATAGTTATTATTATTGTTATTATTATTNTGATTTGCAATTCTTACCTTGAAATGCTGTGACATGCTGCTCTTTGACCCTCCATGTCCTTCATTCATGTGCTCACTCTACTACTTATCATCAATCCCTTTCATCTTCTAGCCATCTATCTTCTCTTCATATGAATCTTCCATCTATCTGCCTCAGTTTATCACAAGCAGTTTATAATGTGCTAATGCAATTTAATATTATTATTATTATTATTATTTATTATTATTATTATTATTATTATTATTTATTATTATTATTATTATTATGGATTATAGTTGATCACATCCCACTTGAGAATTTGAAATGTCCTTGCATTGGAACTAATGTGAGACGACACCAAATGACGTGACATTGTAGAGTTTTGTGACGAGGTTTGAGTGGCTGAGTGTCTCTCACTCTCCCATGTCATCTCCGTTCGTGTCATCCATCTTTTCTTCTTTCTATCTTCTTATATTACGGACATCATTCTTTCGTTTATTCATTCGTTCATTCAGGTGATTAATTATTTCATTTTTATTGTTTAATTATTAATTCATTCATTCATCCATTTATTGGTTCACTCATTCGTTCAGGTGATCTAACTTGAGTTATTTATGTTACTCCTGTCAGGAGAGATTGAATGAAAATGAAATGAATGTGAATTGTGTTGCTTCAAATCACGTCTTGCATTGCCATCCGTAAGAATTAATATAGAATGAGCTTTGCTGAGAATTCAAGGAGTCGTGGATGAATCTAACCAAACATCCACCCGTACACCCGCCCATACATCTAACCACACTTCTAAGCACACGTCCACCAACACATCCACCCATTAATCAATCCATCCATCCATCCATCCATCCATCCATCCATCTATCCATCCTTTCAATTAGTCATTCTTCAGAATCAAAGTCGGTGCATTTATTGACTCAACTGAGCATATTCCGTATCTTTTGTTCTTCCACGCGTAGCAGACACGTCACTGACATGCGCAGAAGGACGGAAGTGGAGCCATTTTTCTGCATCCACGACTGCGCATGTCCCAAAGGGCGATTGAATGAAGGTAGATAAATGGACGGATGAATGGATGAATGAATTATTGAATTTTGAATGATTTTGCTTCAGTGAATGAACGAATGAATGAGTGAATGAATGAATTATTTAGTAAAAATTAGTTGATTAACTGATTAGATTGTAAATATCAAGAAATGATTGTCCCGATAAAAGTACCTGGAGAGTATTCAAAGGTGAAATAAACACGGATGAACGAAATCTAGAATCTTCTTATCGTGCTTTCGTATCAAGAGAAGGTTCATATGATCCAAATAACTTCCATAACATAGACTGATTGACATAGAAGATTAGTTGCTATCAAAGGTGGTTACTGGGATGGATGGACTGACGAAGCGATAGATAAATGAATGAATGAAGAGGGAATGGCTGGATTGATGAATGGATGAATGAATGAATGGGTGCATGGATGGATTGCTGAAGGAAATTGATGGAGATGATGAAAGACAAAATGGAGAGCATTCTTTTCAGGTACGAATTGAATTATTGTCAACTTTACTGCACCATTGCTGACCTTTTTACTTAGGCGTCCATCAAGTGCGATATCTCAGAGTGTATCAGAAACTCTTTCACTCGTCAGTTCACTTCTTCACTGTCCTTTCATCACTTACTCGCCCGCTCTCTCTCTCACTCACTCACTCATTCACTCGCCCACTCACTCACTCACTCACTCACTCACTCACTCACTCACTCACTCACTCACTCACTCACTTATTTACTCTGAATCATTCTATCTCTCACTCGAGTGTTTTCTCACTCACATCATCATCTCAGATGTTCTTGACCGTTTCGCACGTAGTTAACAAGTCTTTCAGCGACTGGTTAGGAAGCGTGGATTTGTGAAGCAGAAATTCATTAAGGGGTCCGTTTTGGGCGGACGACTGAGTAGACGGGTTGGTCAGTGGATGGATGGATGGATGGATGGGTGGATAGAAGGGCTGGTCAGTGGATGGATGGTTTGAATTGATAAGAGGTGGGTGGATAAAGGAATGGATGGAAGGATGGATAGAAAAAGTGAAGTCAACGATGCGGCTCTCTGACATGGGAGTCTGATAATGAGAAATGCCTCGGCATCATAAAAGATAGTTTAATGGCGATACGGATGGACGGCCAAAGTATGGATCTCATAGCCTCGGGACTTTGGAACCCCTTATCAGAGAAGACTTCCTTTCACTTAACAACTGACAATTCTACAGACTCTGATAACCGCCTTGCTTGTTTATGTGCTTTGCTAGCCATCATCCATGGAGGACGGATGGTTGGATGTGTGAATGGATGGTTGGATGTGTGAATGGATGGATGTGTGAATGGATGTTTAGACTTACGTGTGGATGGATGGATTGGTAAATCCACGGATGAATGCATGAAAGTGCGATGAAAAAGTACTGGCCATACCACGATTGTCCTGGCTTCTTCTGCCCTTTTTTTTGAAGTTGAAAATGAATCCTGAAATGTGATAGTTTTTGTTTTTGATGCCGACAGAACTTGAAATGTGGTTGTTTGGCTTATTTGATCATAAAACGCTTATTTGCTGATATTAATAGCATGTAATAAATTATTAGCAGTCAATATTAAAAATTAAATCAACATTAGTAATATTAATCTGGACTTTATTTTTCGAAGATGGTTTTTTTTATAATTTAAATTGTATTAAGTTTTGATGGTAATATCACGGCGTGGTTATGATAGTGATATTGGCGTGGTTATGATAGTGATATTGGCGTGGTTATGATAGTGGTAATGGCGAGGTTATGATAGTGATATTGGCGATGGTCGGATTGCCGTAGTAATGGAATGGTCGGCTTGCATTGAATGAACGGTTGAAGATGTTGAATAAATAATGAGCTGCAGGTTGAATCTCTTTGAAGCAATAATTACCTATGAAATTGTCTTTCAACTGCAGATTGATTGAGACTTCAATCGGACCGTACGTGGTTAGGGATGGCGGTGCTGGTGATGATTGCGGTGATGGTGATGATGATGATGATGACGATGATGATGACGATATGGCGGTGTAATTATAATAATGATGATCATAGGTTTGTTAATGAGGGGTTGGTTATGATGGCGGGGATGGAAATCGCTGTGATGATTGAGTTTTCTTTTCCATATCTTTCTGTACATCTTTTTGTCTTTTAATCTTGATTTTTCTATTAGCCTACTCATTCACTCATTCTCTCACTCATTCGCTCATTCAGTCATCCATTCAAGAACCTATATCTCTCCATGCGACAGTCATTTTACCTCCCCACATTCTTCTGTGTTGTTCTTGGTATTCTTTCGTATCCTTCTTTGTCTCCGTGCAATTATGCGCCTCTCCGTGTCGCTTAAAGCTTCGAAAGCTACCTGAATGTTGAATATTAAGGTCATCGGCATTTTAATGCGTCTCGGGTTGAATTGTGATGAATTCAATGCAATTCATTGACCTCCAAGAAATACTTCAGGAGTATTTCGTGCTAATATGAATGAATGAATGAGTGAGTGAAACGTGACTAAAAGCGTGGGTGGATTGTGAGTGGGTGAGTGAGTAGGTGGACTTGGGCGCCATTGATTGGTTGATTTTAGCTGAATATGTTTTTGAGATGAATATGTTTTTGAGATGAAGTGAGTTAGAAGAAGAAAAAAACGATTTTAACCACAAATAAAACGAGTGATGCTTGAGACATTCTTTTCAAATTTGAAATAGCTGCAATCATCATCATCATCGTAATCACCATCATCATCATCATCATCATCATCATCATCATCATCATCATCATCATCATCATCACCATGTGTGAATTCTACGGCTCCACCTGAACTTCCAATGCATCCGTGCACAGGATGGAGAGAAGAAATTGAACGACAGAAATGAGATTTCGACTAATTAAGGCTGCTAATCCAAGAGATGTGCGCGCTTTGATTACGTTCGTTGAATTAACTTAAAAGTAATTAAAAATAATTATTATTAAATCATAACTCTTTTTTATTTGTATTTTTTTTTAAATAAAAATAATCGATTTTGAAATGATTTTAAAGTTGAATTTTATGTAAATAATTAAAAATTGCTGCTAACATAATTAATATTCACTTCAGTGTCACCGTCGAACAACCCATAATTATCTTCTCAGTGAGGTCAGATTGAGGTCGCTTTACTAAGTATTTTCAACCCTGGGGTTGATTTGATGAATGTGAGTAGATCTGGGTGGATATGAGTAGATCTGGGTGGAAGTGAGTAGATCTGGGTGGTTGTGAGTAGATCTGGGTGGTTGTGAGTAGATCTGGGTGGATGTGAGTGTATCTGGGTGGATCTGAGTAGATTTGAATGGAGTTGAATGAATTCGTCTACCAGTGGTTCCTTCTCAGCAAATAAATTTCCAACTCCATGGATCTGCTTATATCAATGCCTCTACCACCATGACCACAACTGTCGCCAATGTCGCCGCTACCACCAACAGGTAATTCTGACGAGTGCACTTATAACGGCGTGCGAAAAGAAGTGTGCTTTAACAAAGCATTGACTGTAGGTTTGGTTGCTTGCCTGAGAAATCAATGAACATGCTTTGGAAGTCGAATACAACTTTGTATGAGTTTGTATGTTTGAGTTTGTATGACGCTTTGAATATGTGTTATTATTTATTTACTATTTGAATGTGTGTTAACGAATCACTTTATTAATACTGCGATATTTATTTATTAAAATTATAACATACTTACTTAACTCCTATGTAATGGCAGGTTTATTACTTAGACTCTACTGACAACGATCAATAATGACGTCATAGTTGGCACCATTGTGAAGTTGTGCCTCGACAACAACAACAACAACAACAACAACGTGCTACCACTGCCTGAGAGTTTCACTCATGTTCAATGGACATGTTTGATGAAACACTGTACAAATAAATCGTGACTTAACATCCTAATTAGTGATCAGTTGATCGCATGATTACTGCTAATTAATATTAATTACATTACCCTCATTAATATTCGTGAATAATTTATCTTTCATCCATTTCGTTACCATGGAACTACCGCTACCGTATCCATTTCCACCAACAGAACTGAGACAGCAGCAGAGGAGACGTGCATCGATTTTATGCTTGGTTGGATGCATTTTACTCATCAGACTGTCTTTCATTATCTGTCTTGCAGATCTACAGCACACACAACAACATACACAGCAACAACAACAACAACAACAACAACAACAACAACAACAACAACAACAACAACAACAATAATAATAATAATAATAATAATAATAATAATAATAATA
This sequence comes from Hirudo medicinalis, assembly GCA_011800805.1. Classification (NCBI taxonomy): domain Eukaryota; kingdom Metazoa; phylum Annelida; class Clitellata; order Hirudinida; family Hirudinidae; genus Hirudo; species Hirudo medicinalis. The sequence goes on from MPNW01000353.1 coordinate 147,265, forward strand.
ATAATAA